>CAJVQA010005370.1:0-16227 GCA_910591915.1 Cetraspora pellucida | reverse complement strand
TTTACAAGTGATTTCTCAAGAACAATTAAATCAAATTGGCTAAAACTTTAGTATAATATAGTTGAATATATACACTATTTACAGTAAAAATTTCAATTGATTTGAATCACTAGTTATTGAGAAAACTAAATTCAAAGTTTAAGAAAATTTAACGAAATTTTGTTATATATCATTAGTAATCACTAATGATAATACTCGGCAGGGGTGCTATATATCGTTAGTAATCTAGGGATTACTAACGATATATATCACTTTTAAAATTTTCCTGATGAAAGAACAAAAACCTTCGGGTTTAATTATGCCATTTTAGAGCACCTTATTTAATATGATAAAAATGATTATAGCAGTAACAACTGCCGGACGATAACTTATAATTATAGTTTGATTCTCCATAAGTGTGAAACTTTGATAAATTTAATAAGTGCTGATAAAATACCCAATTCTCCATTATTTACCTGGCACTATAGCCTAGTCTCTCTTCCATCTATAAATTTAAAATTAATTTAGCTTTATTATCATAATTAATCATTTCGCCATTTAAAATTCATCAATAATTTTAAATTTTTTTTCAGGCATAGTGAAATTTAAAATTATTTAACATCAATTTTATCTCATTGTAATATCAAGAATTTATCGCTATAACTTAATTTATAATAAAAGAATCAATATTTTAGGAAGCAGTGACTCTATACTCTTTACGAAACAATAACTCATCATTCTAAAAAATTTGTAGATAACCCAATTTTAAAAATATTCAAAATTAAATGTAATACACAGAAAATCAAAATCCATTTCCAAGAGTCTTTAATAATGAATAAGCTTCCATTACTTTCAACATCTGTAAGTTCTTGCACTTGATTGTATATCAACATATTTGGACTTAATGTTCCATTTAGTCCATTAATTACGTTTTTTGTTGCAAGCTTTTCCAAGAGATCGAGGATATATATCGATCTCGCGTTCGATGATTTGATTGACAAGAGTGATATTTGTTGTGGCTTCAATTCAGAGAGTATTAATGAAACCACACCTGATGAAATTAATAAAAAAAGGTAATTAAAAAAAATAATGATATAATGATCAAAAAAAATAGACTTTATAAAAAAATGTATATATTACCAGCAACATAAGGACAAGCAAATGATGTTCCTGATTTAATTGAAGTACCGTTCTGTGAAAAAGGATAAGAAGAAAGGATTCCTTGACCAGGAGCAAATAAGTTCACGCATTCACCATAATTCGAGAAGCGCGAAATATGGTCTGTTTGAGTAGTGGACCCGACAGTTATTGCTGTTCGAGCACTCGCTGGTGATACATGACATGCATCGACACCTTTTCCTTCTAATCCATTACCCGCTGCTGCCTGCAAAATAATAAAAATTGGATATGAATCAATATACAAATATAATAAAATATAAATATGAATTTATTTTATGAATACAATATAAAACCTTACTGTTATTATTATTCCATGCTTGACTAGTTCACTGACTGCAAGATTCACTGCTCTATTATATTCAGATCCCAGAGACAAGCTAGAAAAAAAACAATCGAATATCTCTTCATTAATAATACAATAATTATGTCAGAGTTATATGTGATAGTTAAATGATTCATACTTTGCAACTGTTTTTCCTTTACCACCTTTAGCCAAATGACTTTGAATTACATATTGAAGTCCATAAAGAACACTTTTAATCGAGCCAGTTCCTTCATCGTCAAGTGACTATTGATTATCGAATAAATGACATGCAATAATGAAAGGAAACTAAAAAGATGATAAAATCAATTCATATAACATACTTTAACAGCGATAAGGTTGGTTCGTTTTGCCACACCATAAGTTTTACCCCCAATTATGCCTATATATTTAAATTCAATAAAAAAATTGAGTATTTTTTTAAAAAAAAACATTAATGTAATTAATATTAAAATCACATACCTGCGACAAAAGTGCCATGTCCATTTTCATCCTTATCCGTGTTTCGTTTAGTAGTGGTTATGCCCCAACTTGCACGACCTTCGAATTCTGGATGATCGATATCAATCCCTCTAATAATATAATTATGGATAAATATTAGAGAATTAATTTCACTAACAATGGTGAAACTTTATATAATATAGTATACTTACGTATCAACAACGTAAACGTCTACACCATAACCTGCAGATTCAGGGTACGAATAAGTTTTCGACAACAGGGGTGAACGTTGATCAATTCTATCTAATCCCTATCAATTTTTTTTTTTTTATAGATGAAATAAGGTTACTTCAATATAATAAATTTAGGAATCATGTCATTTAAAACTTACCCAACTTTGAACAAAATCTTGTACACAGTTATTACTTTTCTTGTTTTCAAATATATCTTGATTAAACTTTTGAAAACAAAAATTTCCAGTCACATAATCTTCAGGTACCACATTATCTAAAGCCCTAACAATTCCATTTTCTGCAACAATCCAATGTTTTTCATTATTATTTAAAGAATTTTCTTCGACACTTTCATTATAATCTTTAAACGTTTCAATAAATTCATTATCAAATTCACCCGGTAAAAAGTGTAAATTTTCACTAAAAGTAATTAATTCACCAACATTTGAATATTTTGACGAAAGATTTTTTAATAAATCTTCTGATGGTTGTGATTGAAAAATTAAAAAATATTGTTGTTGATTATCATTTTGAATAGAATTATTTTGTGAAAATGAAAATATAGATATATGAGACGCAACGATTATAATTAATGAAAAAATTTTCATATCTTGAGAAAACATGTCTAATATATTTTTTTTTAAAGCAATTCGTGTTTAAAGTGTAATTTCAATCCGATTCTTTTTCTAAATGGTTCCTTTTCTTTTTACATTTCAAATAAATTATCCTATTTTTTGTGATGTCAAAGTTGAATGACGCAATTTACGAATATTTACATACAAATGAGGTCATTTCATACACGTATTCGGAAATTGCAAAAAACTGTTAAAGTGAAAGATAATTGAATTTTTTTTTACAGTACCAAATAATTTCGTTCAAAAATTAAATAAATATATTTATATTATTTTCCCACTCGTAATAATAAATTCTTCGATATAATAATCGGATAGCTTAAGTAACTGGTGACTATTCATTATGTGCCACGAGATTTATCGTTACTGATATTATCTAATTAATTCTTTATGAAGTAAGAGCATAATTTCGAACATTTTGCTTGACTTTTTAGATTTCAAAATAATTATTGTCTCGATTTTACTCAAGTTTAAATTTAATAAAAACTGAATTGCTTTCTTATTATATTTATCATCAAATTAGGGAACAAACACTATTAATCGTATGCTATGACGTTCACATGGACACATGAATGATCGAGTCAAAAAATTAATTAATAAAAAAATATTAAATACATATCGTTCCATTACGCAGTAAAGTAATTATTCTGACTAGTGATACGAACCGAGCTAAAAATCGTCAACCGATTAACCGACCCGGACTTAACCGAGTACAATCGGCTTAACCGAACGTGTTTCGGTTAGCTCTATTGATTCGGATCAACCGAATTAGCCAGGTCAGCCGGGTAAACTAGGTAAACCGAGCAAATTATGTTAATCGAGTTATCTGGTTATTATATTGTAGGGATGGTAAATGACCTAGTCATTTGCTCAAAATCTAAATGGCCTGGTCATTTACCTAAATGATCAGGTCATTTGGGTCATTTCAAATAAAGTAATTTTATTGGTCAGATAGCTAATATTGAAAACTGTATTTTTTCTAATCGATAATCGTAGCTACATATAAAAGCCGAATATTTACTAAATTTATCGACATTTGTGTCTTAAGTAAACTTATTCCAGAGAACAAGTCACATGTATTATAAAAGCTTCATGTAATTTGTATAACTTTTTATTAAGTTATTTTCATATTTTACTTTTATGCGAAAAAATTTTAAATTTTTTTGTGTAAGCGTAAAACATATGTAATTGGTTCTCTGTAATAAGTTTATTTAAGACACAAATATCGATTAAGTAAAATTCCGACTTTTATATGTAGCTACAATTATCGATCATAATTTTATAAAATTATTTTTTTTTACAATAATTAATTTTGATTGGTTAAAAAGTATACTTAACTAAGTTAAATGACTCTCTAACATCATTTGGGTTTTGAAATGACCAATGACTAGTCATTTGTCATTGGTCATTTCAAGTCATTTGCCATTCTTGTTATATAGTTATTGGATACGAAGCAGCCAATAACAGAATTATTTGCAAAATGATTCATTTTATCTGGCTGCGTACATGCGAATTTATAAAAACAACTGTAATATCGTAATTATTGTTTTACAGATCGTTATGACGATAATGTCAACGTTATTATAGTGTTTTCATAAAGATTCTGGAAATCTGGCAAAAGTTGACCGACCGATTCGATAAGATTTGATAAACTTTTGATTCGAATGTAATCACATGCGAACCAAAATTTTATCAAATCTTATCGAATCAGCAAATATTCGGTCGGTTAATTTTTGCCAAATTTCCAGAATTTATAAAAACAACTGTAAAATTTCGATCGAATGCTTATCCAACATGTTTCGTCTGTTTATAAATTTGCATCGATTGGGTTAACCAATTATGCCAGGCTAGCAATTATATTGGGTTAACCGATTATTCGGTTCAACTGATTATTTCGGGTTAGCCGATTTAGCATTTTATTCAACCGGTTGACAATAGTTTTTTCGGTTCGGTTCGGTTACCCAATTAAGGCTTAACTGGTTCAGATCACTACAGAATAATATCTTTGGTTTCTAGCTTGCGTCATTAGGCTGTTATATCGTCCATTCGTTTTGCATATAATGCTGTAGATAATAATATATATTGAGACAAACTGATCCCTATGTAAATGCAATCTGATAGAATAATACTACATAGTACTATAAAGTTCAAGAGCTTCGTAACCAGAAGTCAGAGTCGATTTAAATTTACATGTAATGCGTAAGAGTTAATCACATATATCAATTTTTATGCACATTTGTTCGACTCTGCGACTGCATGAAATGCATTAAGCATTATTAGAAGCACAATGGGAAGCAGCGCGCAAAGTCTACTTGATCGCTAATGAATAAATAATTGTCATTACTACTCGAATTCAAATGATTGAAGTAAATCTCAAATTTGGCAAAACTGATATTAAAAATATTCTATCATAATCTTTGTTTAAATAAATTATAGATTATAAATAATACATGCAAATTTATTTATTTTTTTTATTTTTCAGGAAAATCCATATTTAGAACTGTATTTATATAATGGCAATAAAAACATATCGCTAGTTAAGAATGCAACTTTATTCTCAATAATGATGCTTTTTTAGTTAATGTCGCGGATCATATCGATAATGAAATCGGATTAAAATGAAATTGAGATTTCTATTTAACCTCCTAAAACCCACTTATACTTCTTTACTATAAATTCTACCCCTAAAGCTAACACCTAACCTTAAAAAAAATGCAAAAAAATGCGTCCTAAAATTATATATATTTTTTATTTTACATTATATGAAATTTAATCACAGTTTAATAACTCCCTGCTTAACCAACTCAGTTTAGCATTATGTACACATAATATATGAGGACTTAATAAAGATCTAAAACAGCAGATATGGAAGAACTACTGTTTTTCCAATAACCTTAATATTATTAATATAATAGAAACCAAGATTGCAGCCAATAACCTTATTACTAAGTTACAAAAATCTAAACATTTTACATATCTTTGGTCTTGTACTGACAGTTCCAAGGTTGGCACTGTTATCATAATTCACAAATTTATAAAACCTCATATTTACAAAATTCTTTTATATTCAGAATATGTTATTGTAATAGATCTTTTCTTCAAACATGATTTTAAATTTAGAATTATCTCAGTCTATTTGCTATGTGATGATTTCCAACTTAGGTTATTAGTTCAAAATACAGCATTACAATGGATCTAACAAGTCATTTTACTCAATATACAACCAATTATTTTAGGAGACTTTAATGGTTCTGACAACAATGTTTAATCATCATTAATCAAATACAAATTACTTCACTTCTTTCAATATAATAACATATACAACCTAGCAATTTATATACAAACCTCAGTATCTATTTGACAAAGTAATAGATACCACAGTAGCATTGACTATATCTGGGTAAACTAACTTCTTTTATGTTATCTTAATAACTTTTCAATTGATAATCCTGACACCAGTACTCAAAGTGATCACAAAATTCTAATCTCATACTGGTACTTTTCTCATGTATATATAGACAAATTTTGACACTTAATCAAAACATATAAAAGAATATTTTTATACAAAAATATGAACACAGACCAATGACAATTGTTTACAGACCAAGTAACAACAAACCTTACCTTCAACAGAACACTCTTTACTATTCAAACCTTAGAGTCACTAGAATCTTTATAGTATAAAATACAAACTAATATCATTTCTGCAGTCATATAGCATATTCCAAACAAAAAATTTATTATCAGAAATTTTCAAAATATTTTTTCTACAAAAATATTATTATTACATCAATATCTTAAAAAACTAGGAAATATTATTAAACAAACTAAATACTTATTTCAGAACCTAATTCTATACTATACCAACACAATGATTTTATCAATCAACTAAACATATCTAA
This sequence comes from Cetraspora pellucida, assembly GCA_910591915.1. NCBI lineage: Eukaryota > Fungi > Glomeromycota > Glomeromycetes > Diversisporales > Gigasporaceae > Cetraspora > Cetraspora pellucida. Next base: position 9,539 of record CAJVQA010005370.1, on the reverse strand, counting down.
TTATCTTAATATTTCATCTCTACTAACCAAACATGACCAACTGCCTAGCTGATTAATCTTGACCAAAACTAAATAAAGGTCATTATATTATATTCATAATATTGAAAATATTAAAAAAATAAGATAGCAAATTAACAATAATATTGTCAAAAAATGCAGCAAACTACAATCAAACTCTACATCTATAATAAATAGTATACTTAACAGATACAAAAACCAGTTAAGTTTAATAATATCTGAACTGATACTGAAGTTATCACTAATGCATCAAGTATTAAACTTCATATCTAGCAATATTTTGACCAATGAATATCATACAGACAAACTAATCTTCAGATTTACAAATCTAACTGGAAGGATGAATATAATCCCAAGCCATATATTAACTTCAACTGATATCAAAAAGTTCTTGAAGATTTTACTGTTATGAAGTAACAGAAACACTAGCACAGCTTTTAAATAATAAAGCTTGTAGCCTCTTAGGCATTAGTTATGAAATACTGAAGCATGCTAGTACATCTTTCCTTCAAGCAATTACAGTCTTACTAAACAGATGTTTATTTACAAATCATATTCCAAAACAATAAAAAGAGAATAGAATCTTTCTAATTTCTAAAAAACCAATATTTGACAGTAACTTGATTAATACTAGACCCTTCAGTTTTTTGAAGTATGCCAAGAAACTTTATATTAAACTTCTCACAAATTAGTTAAATAATATATTTACAAAATATAAAATTTATTACCTTATAATTATATTACACTTCCAGGCAATAGTACAGTCATATCTATTCACATATTTAATAATATAATTGAAGATACATTCTGCAACTTCAAAAAATTCTGGTTTATATTACAAGATATGAGCAAAGCATATGACTCTGTTAATCTTGATCTATTCAAAAAAGTACTTTATCACATTAGTATAGCACCAAAGCTAGTTAATATATTTACTAACTTGTTAACAAATCATAAAAACAGAGTAATTACTAATCTGGGTCTTACTAATTCATATACAGTCAAAAATAGTATTAATCAAGAAGAAACTATTATTCCTCCTTTTTGATGTATTTACTATGACTCACTTATTCACAAAATTGCATTACAATACAAAGACTATACATTATTTACAATTTGGAAAACTCATTTTTTATTACTCAAGACTAAAAGCCTTCAAATTTCTACTTCTGTACTAGTATACATAGATGATACATTTTGGATAACTCAAACAAAATTAGAACTTGAACAGATTACTCAAACTGCCACATTCTTTTATCTAATAGCCAACATCCAAATTAATTTCTTAAAGTCTATTTTTATCTCAAATTCTGCTTCATCAACTATTCAGTTATTCAACTTGATTCTTTGAATCTATATAAGCTAGTTAGCCTTTCAAATTTTTAGGCTACTAATTTACTCTTAATAATATGCATACACAACAAATTAAAATTATTCGAGAAGAAACATTTCAACTTACTAATATTACTAATACTAAGAAAATTATTAACAAACAAATTACTTATGTGTGATTAATACTGTTATTATTTTATACTCGAATATAGACTACATAATATAATTCTGTCTCAATCTACATATAACAATATATTAGCCAAATATCTAACAGTAATTAAACACAAATCTTATTTAGTTCACTTCATTTCTAATAGTACTATATTCAATTCATACTTATATAATGTTTATATTACCAACTTTTTATCATAAATTAATAACTCTAATCTACTTGAAATTTTTATCTAAATAAGACTACAATAACTTCAAAACAACCTCTGGTCAGTAACCAATATACTTCAGCACCCATGACCAATTATTGATAGATACTACAAATATACACTAAATTTCAAAATCATCCAACTCTTAACTTATTTAAATATGTCTATAATAGCTAACTCTAATGTAGCTTGGCCTAATACTATTTATTACAATCTCCAGTCTCTAAAAAAAATCTTATTACAGCATGCTCAATACACCACTTTCAAAAAACAACTTAGAAATCTCAATATACTATATTTCAAACAATTCTGCATTGCAGATAATACCACATTACTTGAATAGAAACACCTTTCATCTCAACTATTCCAAATGCCCAAAGATAGAAAACCATTATGGTTTACTTATCTGAAAGATTCAGTAATAGCCCATAGCAGCTATAGAACAATTCTTCCACATCATCAATAATTAGAACATAACCCTTTTGCTTATAGTTCATAACAAATTCTAAAAAAATCAAAACCATGGTTACTTATATATAATAATAATGAGATTATTATTAGCAAAATCTGTAAATATTTTTATAATATTAATCAAATATCTATTACATATTGGCAATCTGATATTAATATAAATTAGCTAAACTATTATCCTCTTTCACTAATTAAATATACACTCTGTTCAGGATATCTTTTAAATTCAAATAGAATTAAAAACCAATACACAATTAATGCATTAGCAGTTATATCTACTAAATTCCTAGGAAGAATAAATTCTAACTCTATTAATTTCAACTTTAATTATTTGGATCTTATATATTCAACAGCAGTTAAGCACTCTTTATCCATTCTCTCAGCCCCAACAATTACTATTCCAAACTTCTCTGCAAATAAAATCTTTGATTCAGGAGAGATAACAAATATACTAGAACAATTTTCTATTATTAATGTTTCACAACAACAAATTAACTTTTATACTGATAGTTCAGTAATTGACATTGGAACTAACCAATACACTATGGGTATTGGTTGGATTCAAATCAATAATAACAACCAAATTATTCATAAATTTTCTGCTAAAATTCACTTTTAGCTATCTTTTTACAAAGCTGAACTAATGTTTATATTTTCAGCTATCTCTACATCTTCTTGAAATTTGATAATTAATATTTTTACAGATTTCCAATTAATAATTACTAAGTATTCTAATATCTATACTACACTTTTAAATCTTAACAAACTCTTCAAAATTCAATATATGACCTATATGACATACCTTGTTAAATATTATAAAATCATATAACTTACAAGTTATATTTTACAAAATCCAAGCTTACTCTGATGACTCTTATAATAACTTAGCAAATTTATTTTTAAAACAGCATATTTTTTCTTCTTCTCTATATCTTAATTATACCAATATTTATAACCCATATTATATTATTTATTAGGATCAGCATTTTATAAAACATCCAATTAGAAGCTTTATTAAAAATATCTGCAAAACTTATATTTTAGCTATATGATCCTTACAAAAACACAACCAAGAATAAAACAACCTTATTTTAGAAATAGATTAGAGATCAACTTGGCTATACTTTAACTATAACCAAAAACCAACATATAATCTTACTACCTTTAAATTTAATTATCTTAAATCCTTTAAGATTAAAATTCTTCTAAATAAACTTCATACTTATTTTCTTTGTTATATAACATACCCACACAAATTCTGTAATACAAATTATTTTTGCTATAATATTTCTGATTCTTCTATACACTGGCACTTATACTCTAACTCAACCCTACTCACTGATATTATTTACAACACTATTACCAAGCATATCAACCAATTAAATCTTTCTAAAAAGAAACAAGATGAACTTATTTATAATATCTGCAACAATGAAACATTCTATCACATACCACTTTATCATAACTTATTTTACTTTGACATTATACTTAAAGGCCTTATCTCCAAATCTCTAGTTCAAGCTATCCAAAACTTTAATATTTCTTACAAATTGGCATCACATATTATAATCAATATGTTACTCAAAATTAATGAACTATATTATAAGAAACTCTGAAAACCATACTGTATAAAATTCTCAAACTGGAAAAACAACCAAGACTTAAACCTTTCTACTCAACACTACTAATTCAACCAAATTACAGTACTCAAACTAAATATACTTGTTATAATTATACTTACTCCTGTCTATATGGATAACCTAATCAAGCATATTCTATTACTAATACTTGCCCTCTTATTTGGCTTGTCATCAGAAAAATCAATATATGGACAATTCTTTAGATCAAATACAATATCTCTTTTAATTATATCTTAACTCTACAAATCTAGGTGAGTCTTGACCACTCTAGTAGGTTTAGGTTACAGATAAATATGTCTGAGTTTTTATTCTTGAATGTAGTTTTTCTTTTTGTATTTAGAGTCTAGTTATATAGTTAGCAGTTTAATGTTTTGTCATGACTGCAAATGTTGACTTCTGCCATAGTGTTTATATAAAAATTACTTTGTATACATAGTAACACCATGTAGTTACTAATTTTAAAACTACCAATAAAGATATGAACAAGGCCTCACCTTAATACTAAAAAAAAAAAATTTAATCACAGTTAATGGAGTGTAACTTACACTAACACAGTCTAGTGAATGAATAAATGCTGAGTCATAATGTTATGTGTGTTATGTGTCTGTGAATTTAACATAATTTGAAATTTACCATTTAATTAGATAAGATTGGGTAAAATATTTATATGCGTATAGCTATTGTTCCAATATATCATACAAAAGATCTTACCAATTTTTACATATCACATCGGAGGAATTGAATACTATTGCCTTATGTAACTGGGTAGCAAGTCGTATATTTGGTGAAAAAACCTAAACCAATCTGTTAAATTGGATTTTTGTTTATAAACGGTGCATAAAATTATGCACTTATTATATTGATAAGTAAGCGTAGATACACAGAAAAATTCAAAGTTACATTTTCAATATCCGTACTAAAAAATGCTTTGAAAACAGAAATTCAGTATTACTTTACTAGAAATAAAGTTCACCACGATGCTTCAATAGTTAACCATATATATTATTGTAAAATATAATTTAATTAATGCTAATCCAAATAAGGAATCTCAAGAGGTTTACTTCCTAAAATAATTTAAAAATTGATAAGAATGTTAAAATATAAGCTAGGAAATATATAAATATTATTACCTGCAAAATCTCTTGCATTTATTGGTTTAGGAAGCTTTTGAAAATCTAGAAGTCGACTTGTATAAATGGCTTGTATCAGCATCTAGACACTTGTTCATTAAATCTAAAAGTAGTTGAGGAACTTTGCATCTGATTTCAGTTATATAACCTAAACAAATAGATTTATTATTGCTTGATCGGAGACTTTATTGTTATACAAAGAAAAAACATATGGGAATAGGTTCGCTATCAAGCTGATTCTACCCTAAATTCTTGAACTATTCCGACACCCCAGACCAAACAACTATCCCGCTCAACAAACTACCTCACAAAACAATGCCGAACAACCTTCTCAGAGCGATAAGTGGTATTCGCATAGCTAAAAAGAGAATTGAGTTGCTAAATGATGTGCGTCTCACTGCACGTAGTTATAAACTTTTTCGTGGTCCTTGCACTGTTATTACAGCCGCGGAGCCAAAAACAACATGAGGGTCCTTGCACTGTCATTACAGCTGCGGAGCCAAAAACAACATGAGGGTTCTTGCACTGCTAAAGCAGCCGTGAAGCCCCCATTCTCATAGAATAAATTAAGGCCAATTCTGTGGTCGTTTCACTGTATATAGCAGCCGAGCCACTTACTATTGGGGGATGAATGAGCCAGCTTTTCTAAGGCGAGTGATAGCGAAGCAAAAGATGGTTATTATCTCTTAAACCGCCATCCTTATAATGCCCTTCCCTTTCCTTACAATTCACATGCGCACGCCTTTCTTCAAACCCCTGGGCCTGATAATCACTACTTCTTTACTGATATTCATGACAACTTAAAATATAATTAATCATATGCAATCATAACCCTAGTATCACTATAACCTGCATCTAACAAGAACTCTAAGAAAAAACATTAGACTAACCCAAAACAAAACAAAAACGCAGATCGGATCTGCAATAAAATCATCTGATCTCGCAATAATGAACAATCTTACCCAGGTGAACACTCCGTCACTTCGTTGACGAGTTATCATTTGTTAGATTATAATCATGTGGAATATCATGATATGAAGGATATCTTGTAAAAGACTTCTGCCATGATTATTTCAAAAGAATAAATATCTGATTTTCGAATATATCCTTTTCCATATTACCTCTGGTCAACTTAAGGAAGTACTCCATAAATATCTTTAGAACTTGAATTTTGGGACACCAGCTTACATAGGCCAAAATCTGTAATATAAGAATTATTTATACTTACACAAACTATATTTCCAGAATGTAAATCCTTATGCATTAATTTGTTTATATGAATATCATTAAGCCCGTCAGCTATATAATACAAGTTATCTAATTTATAATACCAACTTAGTTTATTATATGTGTTATCTAATAATTTTCGGAGACTTCCATGCTTTGCATATTGCATAATTATCATATAATTAGGGCATTGATATTTTCACACTTTTTTTTAATATTGCCACACCCCTACTAACTCTAAAACCTAACTAAATCCTATTGATTTTCATTAACAGAGGTGTGGCAATATCAAAAAAGGGTTTGGGTTCTTAGTTATTCCATAAATGTTAATTTCTGCTTAGCCTCTACGCCTATGTTGATTTTCAATCTAAATATTATTTATAAGTAAATAGAAATACTCGTCGACTATATATGTTAATAAAAAATTAACAGATAAATATTATACTTACCTCCTTTAAAAATTCATTTGTTAAATATGCTGAATTATGAAAGCTTTTTAAACAAACATAGATTTGTGAGTTTCTTTTCCATTTGTGTTTTCATTATCCCAACCATTAATATATCCATCAGTCCATATTGCTTTAAACACAGTTCCAAATTCTTCTTTAGCAAGGTACTTTATATTCGTGAATTTATTATAAGGAATCCATTCAATAACTATTTGATATTGTATTTGTATCTGCTGAATAAATTTATCAATATCAGGATTACCACTCGTCCAATTATGAAACTCTTTCTTAAATCTTAAAAAAAATCAAGATAGTGATACCACCAAAAACCAAAATTAAAATATAATGAAGCATAGTTGCTATTTATTATTTAATTGTTGGGTTTCTACTTCTAAAAATAGTTATGATTCTATGTTATTGTTTTGAATTAACAAGATTATCTGACACTCACGTCCTAATATGCGAATTGAGGTTGAGTATGTAATTTATTTTTAAATTAATGAGACTTCTGCTCTACTCACTCACTAATAAAATGTGAATTATATGAATTAAAACTTTGAGTTTATTTGTTTTTGAATTACCGATAAAACTCGAAATAGCGGGCATGGGCGTCATTTCGAGATTCGGTCCGAATTAAGCTTAATTTTGACTGTAATTTGTAATTTCACCCTGCATGTTATTTCGATTAAAAATAGTTATGACCTTGAAATTAGTGCAATTTTTTTATTTTAAAATATTTATATAAATACTCACAGATCAATATGTGAATTGTAGTTTAGAATATGATACGTTTTTTGAAGTAACGAGATTTCTGATTTAAAGGTAGTCATGACTATATTGTAAATACTGAATTGTAATTAGAATTATTATTTGCATTTTGAATTGGACTTCAGATCTTAAAAATTGTATAACTTAAAATACTCACTAACTAATACGAATTGTAATTTAAATTTGTTTTACATATTTTCGTATTGAATTAAATTTCAATTTTAAAAGATATATTTTAAAACTTACGGTCTAATGTGAATTATAATTTATAGTTAGTTATGTTATTTGTTTTTTAAACTAATGAGATCTTCCGCTTTAAAAATGATTATTATTTCAATACTTGCTTTCTAATAACACATTAATTGTAATTTAGAGTTATGTTTTCAAATTATTGATTTTTTTAAGTGATTATTGTTTTAAATACTTACTTTCCAATAATGCATGAATTGTTATTTAATCATTTATTTTTTGAATTAACGATGCTTATTAGCAAATTCTAAAATTAGTCCTTTAAATACGTTAAGCATTATACTCGCACTTCTTTAACTATTTCACTGGCATTTGCTATCCACACGTCATTTGAATTAATTTCTAACAATTCATCTAAGTCTGCGAGTGATTCTTTATATTTTTTCATCATCTAATAAGTTTCACTTCGATATCTTAATGCAATTGCATTATTTGACTCAATTTCTAGTAATTTATTCAGAGTAATAAGTGCTTCATTATGTTTTTCTAAAATAAAATAAGCTTTTCCAGATTAATTCATGTATATCGTTTAATAATAATTGTGTCGGTTCATCATGCAGATCAAGGGCTTTAAACCTTTTTTTTTTATAATTCTTTAATATTATCATCGCTAATCATAAAAAAAAATTATTATTAAGTGATTCCAATAATCTATGGTTAAGAATATTATTTGTTTTAAATGAATTTACGTGAATAATCAAACTTTTTACGACCAAAATTTACTTCAACAGATCCACCTCTCGATATTAACCTAATGAAAGGATAAAAGATATCATTTAAATCACGGGTAGATTCCTTTAAATATAAATATATACAATTTTTTTTAATCGCTTTGAAATTGTTAAATTCAATTCTTTAATATACACGCTATGTTATTGTTAAATTCAATTCTTAAATTTATAATTACCTATATTTACCATGTTCTTAATATAAAATATCCTCTTATTTCTAAAATTTAGATAGCATCCAATAGTATCACCAGCAGTAAATGGTGGCTCATATGAAAATACGTCATCACCATGATAAGCTCACGAGTTATTTGCCCTATATATATTACAACAATATCAAACCCATAGATATTGTAAAAAAAATGAAGAATTGTTATTACCAGGCATGAGCGCCATCTATTTTTGTATTTAGGTCAATTGATTTCGTACAAATCCGATTCCAATTAATCTTACAAAAATTATAAGCAACTTATAAGAGCAGTTATTTTTTTAATTTAGAATATAAAAAGATTAGATGTTATACATTTTTTTCTTCTTGTTTTATAATTTTAACTTCAAAATAAAATAGCCCACATTGTAGAGGAATCGGATTATTTGATCAAATTGTAGCACCAATTTCATGATTATCAGGTTCTTGAAAATTTATAGCGAACTTATTCAATAGAAACTGGCTTATTTTAGATTTTATGAAGTCTAATATGTATTATCAATTCTTATTTATATAAATTGTTGGGCTGTGTAATTAAAATTCTTCATTTACTGTAGAATAAATAAATATTTTACCTATATGGGGTGTCTCGTATTAAAAAAGCCCATTTTGCAATTTTTTCGAAAAATGAGTTTTTATTAGATTCATGTAAATTTTGATATGATTGACATTTTCCAATTATAAATGAAGGTCGATTTGTATAATAAAAAATGGAGATAATGTAAAAGGAAAATTACACGATGTTGCCCAAGGCCAAGCACATTATGAGTAGAGATGGGTTCGGTCACGAACGGTCACAATCATTTATAGTCAATTTGCTAAATACTGAGATGATTTTTTACTTTTGAACTTTTAATTAAAGTTGTTCAGAATTAAATTCTGATCATCCCATATTATATGTAGAAAGAATGATACCTTCTCTGGGACTCTGAATTTCAA
>CAJVQA010005369.1:0-16227 GCA_910591915.1 Cetraspora pellucida | reverse complement strand
AAAGTATATTGCTAAAATTAATTATTAAAATTTTATTATAAAAATTAATTTTAAAAAAATTAATGCAAGCAAATTTGCCTGTATTACAATTTAAGGGATACTATTTTTATTCTTATAAAGTTTATTTAAACCCTAGTACCTATCTTTTTGATTTCTTATCTTTATTTCTCTACTATCTAACTCAGAATCTGAAAGACTTTCCAGATTTCTAATCCAGATAGTCTGATGTGATATACCTTAATATCCTTTTTTTCTAATTATTCTAGCATCTTGGTTGGTTATATGCTCTTCTATATATTTTTTCATCCAATTATATTTGCCTATTCCTTATTATTATCTTCTTTTATATAACCTTATTTTGTAATAGTTATATATAAATTATGATATTTAAAATATGTTACTAAAATTAAAAAATACAAGAAAGAGATTATCTTAATATTAAAAAAAATACTAATAAGGATATATATATATATATATATATTTACTTTAAGCAATTATACTAGTACTTTATTAAATTCTTAAAACTATATAAATTTTTTTAATACTTAAGTCTAGCATTACTCAGTTATCTAAATAGTATCTAAGTACAATCTATTGCATTACTCCAATCAGAAATAGACAGCTTATCTAACTACTAGCCTACAATAGGATATTACTAATCTGATAATGTCTTTTTGTAAAAAGATAAAAAAAAAACTATATATATAAAAAAATATAAAGATATAAAAGTAAATAATAAAATATACAAAACAAGAAATAAAAAAAAAAGTAACTAAAAAAAAAAGTTATAAAACTTGCAATTTATAAATATCAAATAGTCATAATTATAAGCTTATATTAGGCTTTAAAAATTATAAACTATACTAAATAAAAATAATTTTACTATTTTTTTATTTATTTAGATTATTTAACAAAATATTATAATAGAGAAAAAAACTTTGACTTGGTATAAGAGTTGATGTATAATACTAATTAGTCTAAAAGCAGTATTAACAGGTTTTAGTAGCTTAAAACAATATATAAGTATATTAGTATTACTGTATTTTTTTTGTTCTATATTATTAACAAACCTATTTAGAAAATAAATATTGCTAACTAATTTGATAATTTATATATTGATTTTTAGAAGAAAGTAAACTAAATTATTTACTTTTTACAAAATCTTTATTAAAAAAAAGTAAAAACAAGAGGTAAACCAACTTTGTAATTTCTGTAAGTTCTTAAATTTTTTAGATATTCCTTATAGGTTTTATAGTTATATAAAATTAATACAGTCAGACCTCTCTATAATCACTTCTTCTATAGTTATATTTGCTTATAATCATATAAAATTTTAAAACTAACTTATATAACACTTATAAAATTTAACCTTTATATAAGCACAAACTTTCTATAAACACCAAATTCTTTAAACCAAGAATGTAATTATAGAAAGGTTTGACTATATATTCAATTTTGTTATTTACTTGATAAAAACTTTTGGCTTTCACTAATTACTTCTTCTATAGTTTTAAAATATATTTAAACTATCATTATAAAGCTGCAAAACCTTTTTCAATTCTATTTCAATATTGAACTATGTATATACAATATTTTAAAAAGGTTTTTATAAAATTTAATATAGTAACTTGTCATTTTTTTGTAGTTTAGCTTTTTGGAAACTTTGATTTAAATGATTGTTAAAAAGAAATTTTAATTTTTTTATATTTATATAATGTTATATTTTTTATAAATTTTTAAATTTTTAAATTTTATTAGTATTTCATTATTAAAATTAAAAAAAATAATTTATTATTAGAATCAAAATTATAAATATTTAATTCAATTAATTAATAAAAGATTGTTGTTATAATAAAAGTTGTATTTTTTTAAATTATTATTAATAAAATTTAAATTTTAGACTTGTTATTTAAAAAATAACAATTTAATTAGTACTTAAAGTTATTATATTTTAAAAATATATATAATTTTTTTTTTGTTAATTCTAAGTTTTTATATTTCAATTTAAATTTAATTATTTTTTATTTTCTTTTTATCATATAAAGTATATTTCTTTTTTAAAGTAATTTCTATAAACAAGATTGTTATTATAGTTTAGATTAAATATAATTACATTATATACAATATTAGCAGCAATAAATAAATAAAATAATAGAACAATAAAATAAAGCAATATAATTTAGAATAAAATAAAATTTTTGTTAATAGAACAAAATTGCCAATAAGATTATAATTAGATATTAATATAGCAATAAATAAATAGAACAATAGAATAGGTTTAGATTACAGATTATATGTTAAGTCTTTATTATTCATATGTAATTTAAAAGCAAGCTATTCTTTGTAAATACTTGAGTTTCAACAAAGTTAAAGGCATAACCTCGCCTTTACTATATATTAAAAAAAATATAGAACAATAGAACAATAAAATAAAGCAATAGGAATTAGAATAGAATATAATTTTAATCAATAGAACAAGAAATTAAAAACACTGATTATATACTATTACTATTTCAAACTGTTTGCTTCTTACTATATATAATAAAAATAAACTACGAAATATTCATTTTATATTTAATTACAGTGACCAATCCCTATACTAGGTGATCTTATTGCTTAATTAAATATTACTAAGGTTACAACTCTATAATATTATTGAAAAAAAATTTTTAACAATATAGAATATTAATAATTTATTTTATATTAATAAAAATCTAAAATTAGAAGTTATATAAACCTTTTTGTACAATCTGTAATATTAACGATTTATACTATACTAGGAATTGGAAACCGGTATAAGTCTGAAGCTCGCTCCAGTCCTTGGAAAAAGCTTCGTTATATATGTCATAGATCAAATTTTTCAGGGATGTTACATCCAGAAAATACCAAAACTACGCTTTGGATATTTTTACTATGAATGTATCAAAAACGTTATTTTGATTAAAGAGCGCAGAAGTATGAGTCTGCTGCTTCACTCCAGACAATCAATCAAAAACTCGGTTTACGATTTATATACATACCAAGGTAAAATTTTTTAGCAACTTGTAATATTAACAACTTATACTATATCTAGAATTTTAACATTGATACGGTTAAAGAATGCAGATTTTGCAAAATGTAATGTTTTATATTGGATTAAAAACTTCTCCCGATGAACAAATTTTGCAAAAATTATTAATGAGTCTGTCAATTTTAACACAAGTTTTTTTTAGCTTTGACCCAAACTATGAATCTTTTAATATGATGATATCAATGTAAATTATGCTAAGTAAAATTACCTTTGACTATAATATCATGAGTTAGATAATAAAGCGTAATCCTACATATGCATAAGCTCTTTGTCCAAAATTGGTTCAATTTTATTTTCAATATGATGCATCTATCTCTTGTTCAAAGAACAAGGCCAAATAACCGCACTAGGCGTCAAAAAATTTGTTGAGACAAAAATAATTATTGATGATAATGACCGACTATACATTAATGCATATTTGTACTACCAAACGCATACTAACTAATTTAATCTCTTTTCCAAACTATACGTATAGTGTAGTTTGGATATTATCTACGCCGAAATCCCAATCTCTTGCCAAACTAATAAAAGCTTTATTAATAACCTTAGCAAATGATATATTTAAATTGTCTTTTTGGATTGGGATTTGACTGGGTTTTGTCAACACAAGTAATACATGCGTTTTAATACTCTTTTTGAAAGAATTTTAACCGAAGTTCTCGTTATTTTCTACATATCTTTATTTTGGGATCTGAGAGAAAAAAAGTCTTTAATATGGAAATTCATACGTTATCGTTATTTATTATTGTGCTTGGGAATTTAATCTGAAGCGGATTCACGATTGTGGAACCTTGTTTATCTACTATTACATAATGCATCATTAGAGATGTGTAGAAACTGTTACGACTTATACTGTAACTAGTTACGACATAAGCTATAACAAGGTAATTGAACCAATCTCATTCGTAAATTTGTCGTATGTTAAAGACTTAATAGATATTAGTATAATTGAACAAATTGTTTATGGCAGGTTTCGTAATTCTTGTACACATGAATTCATCGTGGTCATGCACAATAAGCAATGACATTTGCATATTTGCCGGTTATTATCATATAATAATGATTTAACCTTTTTAAGTTTCCTATCGCATTTAAAAAAAATTATAATCCTTAGCAATGCTATCTAATCCGCAATAGCTTAGACAAGCACCAATGAAATAATACTTTTCTGCCTTATCTAAAAGTAGGATGCTAAAATTCGTTTATCTCATTCGTTTTAATAAATGAAGTTAGATAAAAGCACCTTATTGTTTGTGCTATAATTGTCCTTCATATAGAATACATGATGCTAATCTGCATGTTGAATGGTGAACAATGCTAATGAAATATCTGGTGCTAACAGGTCCCGGCATACATTTTGCCTGTTTTTGTTCCGTAATGTTCGTAATAATTTTCGTAGGCTAGCCATAAATTTGTCCTTCAAAGAGTAAACTATTCGGATAAATGGTTGATCTTTGAAACATTCGGATGATGTTAAAGCACCACTGATACAGTATAAATAAAAATAAAACTGTATGACGATTACGAACTACTTTAATTTACGCCAACCAAACGAGTTTATAGAAAGTCCAATTTTGCAGATTATGAATGAACTAGCCTCCATAATAAATATTGATAACCCAATTTCCGTTCGAAATTCTGGATATCCTTAAGAAGTATAATGAATATTTGCATTCCCAAGTTGTATATTGTATATTTATTTATAAACTTTTTGGCGCGAAACTGCTGAGCGATCTAATGTCCCGAAAGCTTGATATACAAAATAGTAGCAATAGCAAATGTTCTTCCAGAAAGCTGCAGGAAATGTTTACTAAAATTATCACAAATGCTAAAGTTGTGTACACAAAACCTAGCCACAGCAGAAGTTCTTGATTACTTAGCCAATTTACGTAATTTGATTGTCAAGATGATAAATCGTTATTTTATCGTATTCTACAGAAAAAAAAAGGGTATATTTATGCATAATGTAGTATAAACTTTGACATTAGCCTTAGCTGTCAAGGTACTCCCGATTAGTTGATCGGTCCTCAGACATGTTAATTACATACTCCCATATCGATGTTAGCCATGCTCATGCGGTACGACAATAGGACTGAATTTGTCTGGTTTGATGTTTTTATCCTTTTTTGACCTGTAAAATAAAAAGAAAAAAAAAAAAAAAAAAGACGCGAATTTTATACAAATTGCGGACCTTTTCCGGTTGAAATTTATTTCAATGATCTGATTAATTCAGTTCATACGATGCGTTCGATTCTTTGGTCTTTTTCGAAGATTGGGTTTTTTCCTTTCCTCATTCTTCCCAATACATCCGATATAGACGATGAACGGTTTAAATACCTAACATCATTCATCTTTTCCGTTTTTGCAACCTCTTATCTTCGTTTTGGTTTGGGTTGACAAATCGATGATTATTATAGATGGAAATAAATTTTTAGCGTCGAAAAAACTTTGCACCTTTTTTAACGGTATTTTGACGATTTTCATTACTTCCGCGATTGACTTTTAAAAATTTACACGCTAACAGTTTGATTTCCATAATAAATACTTAGCATAATTTCGTTTTTACGTTTCCAATAATGTTTAAATTCTATTTCCATCTTCTTCGACTCACTCTCTTGATCTACTATGAACATCGGCATTATCGTTGAATGCATAAATCATTATAGAATTCTTTCCATATCCTATCCGTAAGCACTATATAGACTATCCAGCATACAATTGAAGATCTATAGAATGTTGATCTCCCAAACACTTAACTACTTGCGGTCAGGTTATGGTTTGTTAGCACGTTGACTTTTAAGAGTAAGTAAATCTCGCAAATATTTTATTCGAAATTTCGATCAACGAACGTCTTATTGATCTCGAACCTAAAAGATCCATGTGCAACTTTTTTTAATGCAGGTCGAACTTTATGTCATAACCCAATCTGTCGATTGTCATAGAATCCTACTATTCTACTCTCGTTTTCGTTTTCTTTCAATAAGAAATGGTTGCGTACTGGCTACTGATCGTTTCTAAATAGTTGTCTTTTATATTCATGACTTGGGGAAAAATCGATTTTTGATTTATATTCAGGGAGGATTTTATTCTCAACATAAGCTTTAAAATATGGACAAATCTTTTTCGTGAAGATTTCCATTTTATGCATTAATATCTCTATTCCGTACCGGCCTTTTTATCTTTTCATAATTTTTCTTCGATAAAAAAAAACAAATCGTTATCAGTAAATCGTATACGCTTTCTTTCGATCGTATTAGCTTTCCGGCAAAAGAAACCAAAAAAAAAAATCAAACCTTCAAATTTATTTTCGAATTCGCTTTTATTATCCGGAAATGCTAGATTTGTGATATACTTATTCACGAGGCTTTTGTAAGAACAGAATAAACTATATGCTTATTATTTTCATGTCGTTAAATGAATATAATAAAAAATAAATATTTTACATGAATTAATCTACAAACAAGATGATGCAACTATCATTATTAGCTCCATTAGCCATGTCAAAGGAATTTTAAACATATAATATTACTATATGAATAGATATCACGTTTATTCTATCGCTTTTGAAGATAATTGATATTATTATTGCGGTTTCATATAAGTACGATATCGTGTAATTAATCTCTGCCTAAAAAATTTCACTGGGCAAATCAAAATTTAAAATCATAAGTAACGCGCCTGTGACTTAAAATTTGTCTATGAAATCACACTGTGTACTAACAAACCTACATATGCCATTGCCTACGGGCAGTACTTACGGACCCAATTCTAAATTATCCCATGATTGCTTACTATCCGTATTGTCCGTAAGAACTTTCCGCAAGTATGGTGAATACTTCTATCGGCATGTGAAATAGAACGAACGGGATAAAATAGAGGGTTTGATTGGTTAATAATCACATTAAACATAGATTCTGTGTGGGATAAACACATGACTTCGTGACTAGTTCGAGCTCCAGGCAAAAATATCAAGTAAAAAATGCCTCTGATTATGAAAACGAAAAAGCTCTACAAAAATTCAGCCGGCAGCGCTTAATTAGCATAGTGTGAAACCTTAATTAATGCATTTAGCAAGACAGAACGACAGTAAAGATGCGAAGTCTTATGATTTTCAACTAGCATTTAATCATGCAGTATAAATGGCAAAAAAGATTTTCAGAAATCTTTTTTTGGTAAGAAATGCATGCGTATAATATGATAAGCCAAGGGCGTGGGATTATATAAAGATAAGTCATGTACGTACGTACATACCTACGTACATTCGCATTAGGTTTTTAATACTACAGGGTCTAAATAAATTATTACATAACATGATTACATAATTACAGCCTTGACCAAGTAAAGCATAGAATTTTCAACCCTTTTTGTCTCCATGTTTGCTTCGATAATGTCTAATAGTGCATGTATCGGTATATCATAATGGATGACAAAGTCTTCCTAATTCTAAAATTTATCTGTCGTACAGTACTTGCTTCTAAAATTTATCTGTCGTACATACTTGTTCGCGCGAATAATAGTCTTGGTCGAATTCACGAAAAAAAAAACTTTTATAGAATTTCGTGAAAATAAATCTGATGGATCAATGGCTAATTTTATAGCCAAAAATATTATTTGCTATAACTTTAGGTCTGCAATAAAGATTTTGATAAAAATATAATGCTCAAAGTTACAAGTATGATTGGTAGTTTATAATTTTTGTGTTAAGTTATTGTAATTTCATGAATTCTCAAAACCTATTTCGGGTTTGACGGTATCGGTATTTCTAAATACCAAATTGTTCATATAATGTATTTTTGCAAACGTATATCTTTATAAGTAAGTCATATAGTAAGGGAAAGCAAAAAAATTTTTTTGATTTTCATATTCCGACCGGGTCAATTTTTTAGATTTCAAATTTGATTTGTTTTTACTGCATTTATTATATATATTAAATATAAAACTTTTAAAAAATTATATCTATATACAATAACCTGGTAAATATTTAATAAAGTTTTTATATATAAAATTTTTCAAAAAAAAAGCCAAGTGGCTGGGGATCTATTCAAAAGTTTTAATAATTTGAAAATCAGAAAATTAACTTTGTATAACCTAAAGTAAGACTTTCTATAAATGCATCTGATTGTTCATGTTGTGTTTCAAGCTTTTTAAGTCTGTTTGTATTTGTTAAAGAGATCTTGCATTTAAAGTTGACCATATATGTTTTGATCCTCTTTATTCTTCTTTCTATTTTTATATTTCTGGGTTTTTTGACTTCTGTTACTTTTATAGTCTTCTGTATTAGAATTTATCTGTGCTTTCTTTTATTTCTAAATCTTTTTTCTTTATCTATTGATTAAATACTCAAAAATTATTATATATATTTGGTTTAGTTTGTGTTGTCTTAATTTTTTTGGTTACAGAAATAATTATTACTAATTTTTTATTATTATTATTTTCGTTTAATAAAATTTAAACTAATTTTGGTTATTTTTTAAACATTACAATAATAAAATCTTTAAAGTATTTTTTAGCAAATCTGTTAGTTTTGTTATATATAAATTTTGTTTCTCTTTTGCGTTATAGTTTTTTTTTATATTTTTGTTACTCTTATAAGTTTGTTCTTTTCAATTAGTAAAAATTAGGAAAAAATTTTTTTATATTTTTTTGTTTTAATTATTACTAAAGCATTATACTTAAATTTTTTAATTCTTAATATATATATATTTTTAATTCTTTTATATATGTATTTTAGTTTCTGTTTATGTTTACTAACAAGTTCAAATCATTAATTTTTTACTTTTTTATTTAATAATAATGTCAAGTAGAAACTATAAGTATTAGTATATTTGTATATCAAAATAATATATAATTTTAGCAAGTTCAAATTATTAAATAATTTAAGTTTTTTAAATTTCTTATTTATAAAATAAAAATATTTATTTATTTATTTATTTTTTATTCAAAATTTTTTGTATTTTTTATTATTTTTATTTTTTATTTTTTTTAATATATATTACTTTAAGTTGTTTTTTTTCTTTTTTATTAATTTTTGATTATAATATTTTTGTCGTATTCATAATTAAAATTAATATTTATTTAATAAATCTGTTTTTAAAAATCTTTTTAATTAATTTTATGTTTATTTTTTTAAAACTTTTTCTAATATAACTAATATTTTCTTTTTTTTATATATTATAATAATATATATATTAAAATATTACTTTTATATAAATATTTCTAATATGTATATATTTTATTTTTAAAAAATTAGTTATTATATTATATAGTAGTAGTAAGCATTAAAACTTCTAATTTGATTTATTTCAATTTGTTTGCATTTTAAAATAAGTTTTTATTATATTTTTTTTTATAAATTTTTTTTTATACTAATAGTAAGGCTATGTCTTTATCTTTATTGAATATTTATTTAAAATTTTTATATAAAGTATAAATTTACTTTTTTTAAAAATATTATAAAAAGAGTAAAAGCTCAAAATAGTTTATCTGTAACCTAAACCAACAGAAATAGTCAAAATTTACTTAAATTTGAGTGTTAGTAATTATATATAAAAGGTTAGTTTAATATTTGATTTATTATATATACTAGAAGTTAATTTTAAAGTGAATTAAATTAGAAAGAAAAGATTGAGATAAATGTAAAGTAGGTTAGAGAATAAGTTAAAAATAAAAAAATAAGATGTTAATCTTGAAATACAATAAGAAATCTAAATATATTTGTTAATTAAAATAAAGTAAAAATTTAATAACAAGTGTTATAGCTATTTTTTATAATAATAGTTTAAGATAATAAAGATAATTTTATTTGGCACTAAGCCTAATAAGATTGAAAAGACTGATGGTAGATCTACTGTATTGTATATAGTTATATAATACAGTTATCTAATTTAATGATATAGTTTAGTTATAGTTTCAAAAGTAATATCAAGTATATTTGTACTTAAAATATGTTATAATGAACTGTTAATAAGATTGTATAGCAGTTGGTCAAATGAACATATTATCTAATAAAGGTGGAAACTAGTTTCATGGCATTAATGACAAGTTGGTAAATATGAGTAATATTGTTTGTGCAAAATGTATAAAATAGAAAGATTATTAAGTAGAGTTTTAATTCTGAAGAATTTAAGAGCAGAAGATTAAAAGCTATGTAAAAAGTTTAAAATTTTTTGATTATTGTTAATATATAGCCAAGTGATTTGCCAATTAATTTGGTTAAAGATTTTGTTTTATTTTTAAAATTAATTTTGTATAGTTCATAGTGCATAAATATGTATATGACAAATTGTATAAATGTTGCAATGAGTAGGTAATTCTAAAAAAAAATTTTTAAGATTTAGAGTATAAGATGAGTTATAAATATTATAAGACTTAAAAGTTAAGTATAGTAGATTATAATAGTTTCATGCTAGTTGGTTAACAAAGTTGTTATATATATTATCTTAATATGCAGTAACTTCGTAAAAAATAATTTAAATTTTGTATAAGTTAACAAAATTAATTAATAAGTTTGGGGTGTGGCAACTTAGTGAAGTAAATAAGTTGTCAACCTTCTAATTGATAGGTTGTGAGTTCAAAACCTATTAAGAGCAAAAATTTGAATAATCACCTATATAATACATAGATGGTATTATAGTAATAGTATTCTGTCAATCAGTTGGGATAGGATATCTGTAATTATGGTTATACCTGCATGACTAGCAGGTCACAGAGCATCTGTATAACCTTGGTTACACAAAAAAATGCAAACCAGTACTGGGCAGTGCAAACCTAAGATAAGTTCTTGTGGCTGTGTAAATCCATAGAATTGGGAAACCAGAGCCTACTTGGAAAGACCTGAGTAGAGAGGTAATACAGATCTTTAACAGTACTACTGTAAAGGCTAAACCTAGAAAACAGATACCAATGTGGAATAGCTGAATGGACAAGAACCTCAGATGAGAGGTATCATCAACCAGGCTGCCAGAACCAAACTAAGAAAAAAAATATCAGGCTGGCTTAATATATTAAGAACAGGTCACAGTCCTACTGAGCTATCTGAATTGGGAGTCTGGAGTCAAAGCAGAGATATACTATAAGTACTAGAGATATGCTATAAAGTAGGTGCTAGGGTTTGAGTAAACTCTACAAAGGCTAACCTTATTAATATTTTATAGAGTAAATAGGTAGTTAACAAGAAGGTACTCTAGAATCTTACAGTCAGATGATGTATTTTAGAATGTTTAATGGCTTAACAAATGTACAAAAGAGGATGGCTAAATGTTGAGTTAGACAGCACTTAGTTGTATGAGAATCAGATGTTACTCATCTAAGTATAGTATAAGGATCTGAGTATTTAAATAAATACTCTTCTAGTAGATTACAGACATGGCAGCTAGTATAGAACCCTTGAGTAGACTACTTAAATAGGTAACCAAAAGTTACATATATGGCTAGTTGCATACTTATCTTGTACAAGTCACATGTAATGCATTGATCAAAAACACAAATAAAGATGGTAACTATTGATAACATTGGCCTTAAATAAATAAAAAAAAAAAAAAAAAATTTAATAAGTTCTATAGTAAAAAATATGATATATGTGTATAAAATAAAGTTGTAAAAGAGTTTAAAATGCTTTGGTATTTAAAAATTACAGATTGAGAATCTGTATATATATTTATAATACTATTTCTAAGAGCCATAATAAGAGCAAATAGAATAACAATAAGTTTAGCTTTAAATGAACAAGATGCAAGTTTTGCTTGAACTTGAAATGTATATAGTATAGAGTTATTAAAAATTTGGGTTCATCTAATAACTATAGAGTATTGTGAAGTACCCAAATCAATAACAGAATTATTTGTAAAAATAAAGTTTTGATAGATTAGTATTATAGTTAGCTATTTGTTAAAAGTTATATATAAATAAACTAGGTTCAAAAATTATAAAAATTGGTTGTATAGTGATAGTAATATTTGAAAGATCTGAAATTTGAATAGAATGTTAAATTGCAATAAAGTATATAAGGTTAAGATAATTAACATTAAAATTAAAAGTTTTGTTGTAAGTGTTAACTTGAATCAAAAATCGAGTTGAGAAATTAGTAGAAATAACAATTGTATATTTGTTAGCAATTGTTTGAAAGTTAAGTAAATTGTAATTTAATATTATATTGCTAGTAGATAATAAGAATAGATCCAGATGCAAAAGGTTGCCTTCTGGCTTTGTTAGTAATGATTTGGTCATCAAGTACTGTAATAAGCTATAGTTTTTTATAAATAAAAAGTATTTAGTTGTATAACTGTAATAGTCTGTGTTAGATAGATGTAGGTGTTAGTGAAGTGTATAATTGTAGAAGTGGCTTGTAACTTGGTCTTCTAAGTAAGTAAACAAAAGTAGCTGTTTGTTTTTTAGAATCTTATATATATGAGAAGAAATATGTTTCTAGTTTAATAAATATGAGTTGTCAAATGTAATAAGTTGATTAAGATATAGAATACTATAATGCTTAAGTTGTTTTTTGAAAGTTAAGTATTTTGAATATAAAAAAAGCAAAAATTCTAATAAGATAAAACTTTGTTAAATAGTGTATAGAATGTTATAAGTTAAGTTAGAAGTGAATGTAATGCCAAGATATTTAAAAAGTTAAGTTATTTTGAAATTCATAATGAGTTTGTTTGGTCTATTAATAATAGGATTATTATGAAATAAGATGTTAGTGAGTAATTAAAGATTATTTTGAAGTTGGTGAAACTGAATACAAGTACTAATACTAAGAAGATCAGAAAAGTTAAGTCATTTAATATAGTTTGTAATATGGTATTAAAGTTGAATATTCTATAAATTTCAAATATTATATAGTTAAGAGTAAAGTAGCATGCTAGTAAAAATTGTATAACTAAGTTAGGCTTTGCTTTTGACAAGTCTAATATGATTAGTAAAAATTTTATTGCATATGTTCTAACTAAAAACAATGTTATAAAGACAATATTTAATTGTAGAAATAATGACTATATTAATAAGATATCATGTATATATGTCAGTAATTTTTTTAGTACTTGCAATTTTAATAAGATATAATAATTCAGCTATAATAAGCTTAGTTTGTTTTGTTTGTTTGTTGTTAAGTGTAAACCAGCATTCTAAAAACTTAAATAATTTATTTAAAAAATAAAGGTTAAGTAAATAACTATTATAATTAATAGGACTATAATTAGTTAGAGGATTGTTAATTGTAAATATTAATTTAGTAGAGTTGATTTGGATATTAGCCATGTTGTAAAAAGATTCTGCTATTAATAAAATTTGTAAAAGTTCTTGCTATAAAGATACAATTTATAAAGTATTATTTATATAAGCAAGAACTAAGTAGTGAGATTCAAGTTTGTTAAATATTTGATTTTTTAAGGTTGGTTGGTCAAAAAACTTTAGTTTTGTATTCATTAAAGTTATTGTAAATGTATGAGATAAGTGAATCATAGTATATTCTATATAAAAGCAAAGTAATCGTTTTTTTCTAGTCAATATCATTAAGTACTAAATATGAAGAGATAAGACCAAGATTTGTAACAACTTAATTTTGTTGATCAGTAAGTAGATTAATGATAGTATTGGTAATAATAGAAGAAAAAACAAGATGCTAAAAGAAGTATTTGAGAAAATCAAGATTAACTGAATTATAAGCTTTGCTTATATCTTAAGACAAAAACCAGATTTAATTTTTGATTATATAATATATCTTCAGTGAAGTTGTTGAGTATATGCAGTATTGTCATATTTACTATATCCAAGATTTTTTTTGACTATGTCCAATATTCAAATATTCAAATGTTCAAGAATATTCACAGCATATATAAGCTTTAAAAATTAATATATTAATTTAAAAAATATATAATGATATATTTTTTATAGTGATGAAATTAAATAGCAACTCTTTCTGTAGATCATTTATACCAAATTTTTGCTAAAACATTTAACTATTCTAAGATTTTACTAAATAAACCTTACTTGCATCTTTAAGTAAAGTTGTTTAGTACACTTTTTTGCTCCTAGGTGGCCAAGTTTAAAGCTCCAATAACATCTGGTCATTGAGAAAAGTTACAAAAACTAATTTTTTAGTTTTTGCTTATTTGTTTATAATTTTACTAATTAAATATACTTTGCTTACTATTAGTATTTTGTTAAGCTTATCAAAATGAACATTTTAATATATATTTTATTGCAAACAGACCAAAACTCATCAAGTTATTAAGAAAAATACAAAACTAAAAACCTGTTTTTGCAGGTTTTTTTAAAAGCAATTTAGGAAAATTTGCAGGGGTGCGCTAGAAAATTTACTTTTCTGATATCTATTAAAATTTTCTAACTGACCAATAACCTCACTTGATCATTTTACACTTTTTAGATCTTTTCTAAACAAGTTAAAAAACACAAAACAGAAAAATTTTTTTCAGAAAACCTAGTTATAATTATTTATAGTATATTTAAACTTAGATATTATTACAGACTACATAAGGTTATACAAGTTATGATAACCATAGCAGACCTAATAACATATTCAAAAAACATATTTTATTTTTATAATATTAATATTTTTAATTTATTTTAAAAAAAAAGATATTACAACATGCCTACTTTTGTTATATCTGAACCAGACTCTGTCAATCTTGACTACTTTTATAAAAACTTTTCAAAAAGTTTTGGTATTGGATTTTATAAAGAGACTTCATTAACCTTCCACCCAATCTTTACTAAAAACAACTAAACAACTGCTTTAATATTGAACTTAAAGGCAATATTAAATATTGTTACTACATTAAAGCTTCTGCAATTAGTAGCATTATTATTTGAATTTGTGGCAAGTTTTATACTAACTTTAAAACCTAACATATGAAAAAAATGAATTTGAACAACTTACTAAAAAATCAAAAAACAAAAAACAAATTACAACAAATATTACTAATTCTACTGAATTTATATCACTATCTCCAACTTCATCACCTTCACTATCTATATATCAACATATCTGCATTACCTGTAACCAACCTATTACCTTCAAACTAACTAATAATTGGCATTATTTAGCAATCAATGCTATACTCTTTAATAACAAACTTTATCACAAATCTTGTATTGAAAACCAACTTAACTCTCAACAAGATTTCTCTAAAAGCTCTAAACACATTTCTTTTACTAAAAATATATAACAAGACTCTTTAAAAAAAAGTATACTATTTGCTGACAAACTCTAACAAACACTCACTAAATATTAACAATCCAACCTACTCACTTCTTAACTTGATTCTTTAACACTATTAGACAATAACCAAATCAATGATAATGTAGATATAAATATTAATAATATTACATTTACAAACAACAGCAACAACAACAACAATAATAACAACAACAACAATAGTAACAATAACAAAAACAACAACAACAATCTCAACAAAGTCAATTACTATTTCATAATACTAAAATTAAAGCAAACCTAATATTTAACTAGTTAACTAACTTTTCAGTTATAACTGAAATAGAAAATAATACAAAACTGCAAATCCAACTTGCTTGTGAATTATTTAACTTTCTTAATCAATACTTTTTTAACTTTTATTCAAAAAAAGAAATCAAGCCGCTACTAAAAACAAAAAAGCTCTTATTGCTAGCTTTTATTATATTATTCACTAAATAGCTAAAACTTAAGCTAAATTTCTTTCAAATATTATTTTCAAAACTAATTCAGATATTAATCATGATGCTACAATTTTTTTTGACATTCTGAAAGAAAGTCTTAAAAAACTCATTTACAAATTTACTACTATTTTATTCATCAAACTTAACTACTCTGAAATTTTTGCATCTCCTGCTACAGTTTCTCTATATAGAACTCAAAATCGATTACAATTTTGTATTAATCTTGTCAGATTGCATCTACTTATCTAATGATTATCAATCTATTAACTATACTAAATTTGCTGATGATATTAAACTTAGATCTAAAAGATTTACTATTAGCTTATTTGTAACAACAACTAACAAAGAAGAACAATATCTAAACATAAAAATGGACAATTGATTTAATATTCATCTTTTTTTTTTCTCACAGGCCAAAAAACTCCAACTATATCTTCATGCAACCACAACTCAAGCAAATACACCACAATCACAGGCCCAAT
>CAJVQA010005368.1:0-16228 GCA_910591915.1 Cetraspora pellucida | reverse complement strand
GGTATAGTTTCTTGACAACGTCTAACAGAAGCTATACTTCCCTCTTGGACACCGCATATACCTGTAAGGGATTCCCTATGCCGTGTTGTCGTTATAGTGTAAAAATTAAGAAGGCTTTCACCTATAACAATATGTAGAATTGTAAATATTATAAGATATAAAGGTAAGATATGGTAAGTTGTAATAACTGCATAAAAGTTGGTCTGCAAGATTATTGTACTGATTATTCTGATAAGCAATGACTTTGTGAAAAATAATATAAATATTGTATAATTTGACAAAATTAATAAGTGTATTCCATAATAAAAAATATGATGTATTATATAGAATAGAGTATAGATTGAGTTTGAAAAACTATGATATTTAAAGATTACAGACTGTAAATCAGTATATATATATATAGTACTGTTTCTAGGAGCAGTAATAAGAGTTGATAAGATAGCAGTAAACTCAGACTTAAATGAGCAAAGCTAGTATCTTGTTTGGGCTTGAAATGTATGCAGTATATTGTTATTTAAAATTTGGACTTATTTAATACTCATAAAGCATTGTAAAGTACTTAGGTTAATAACAGAGCCATCTGTATAAAAATGAAGTTTTGATAATTGTGCATTGTAGTTGGTGATTTGTTGAAAATTATTTATTAAAGTGCCAGATTCAAATATAATTGAAATTAGATTTGTTATAATATTGATATTAGAAGAGTTAGAAATTTGAATAGGATGTCGAATTGCAATGAAGTATATAAGATTTATATATTTCCTGATACTTTTCTGTTAACAACTATTATAAAAAATTAGTTTTAATATCCTTTAAACATAATATGAGTAAAACTCATATTTATTTTTCTCATAAACTCAAACTCTAGCCTAAATACTTCTTTCTACTATCATAAAATTTTATAACTAATTTTCTAAATTATATACTATTAAGATTTTTTTTAATATACTAGTATTTTCTATACTATCACTACTAAATAATTTGTTTTTTATACTTTCAGTAATTTACTACAAACTAGTATCTCTAATACTTCTTTTTTAAACCTTACAATTTATACCTATAATGTTCAAAGATACAATAAAAATTTCAAACAACAAGTTTGAAAAGATTATTCTATTTTTTATTCATTGAACATTATTAGCATTACAAAAACTAAAATAGTAGATGACAATGCTATTACCAAATTTTACAGCTCAAAACACTACTCTTATTTCTGATTATGCACTAACAGTTCTAAAGCTAGAACTGCACTTATAATTTACAAACAACTTATATCTTACATCTACAACATTCTTACTCTTTCTAACTATACTATTATTATTGATCTTTTTTCAAGCATGATTACAAATTCCATATTATTTCTATATATTTATCATATAAAAACTTACAACTAAAACTCTAAATACAAAACATTATTATTTAATAGATTTAACAAGCAACCAATTAAAACATTCTATCAATAATACTAGATGACTTTAATATGCTACTTAACAATTTTACTTTCTTATTTATCAAATACAAATTATTACAATTTCTATAATACAATAATATTTATAATTTAGCAAATTACACAAATACCTTCTTTTATACCTAATATAAGAGTAAACATTACAGTACTATCAATTATATTTGGATCTACCTTTCTTTATTTAAATATCTCAATTCATTTTACTTGGATGATGCAAAAAACTGTAATTAAAATAATTATAAAATTCTTATATTCTCTTGAATATTTCTTTACACTCTGTTGTTGGTTTTTTCTATTAGTATGTTTGAAATTGTATTAATTTTGTTGTTAATTCTTATTTAATATTGACAGCTATTTTCTACTACTTTTTTATTTCTTGCATACTTCTTGCATCTACTAATTTCAGTTGCTAAATCATTTTTAAATCTTGCATTTGCCAATGTTCTATCAGTACTTTCCTTTTTTTCTTTTTGGTTATTTTTCTTAGTTATCTGTCATCTTTTGTACTATGTACTATTTACTCTCTTCTTCTTCTGTTCTTTGACAAATTTTTTATTTAATTTTTATTACCTACATGTTATGTTTGTTTGTTTTAAAGTATTCTTTAACTTTTCTGCTCTCTAAGCTATTTAGCATCTTTGATTTTATTATCTTAAATCATTCTGCTTTTTTGCTTTTATCTAATTGCTTTTGATAGCTCTTGAGTTGCTGCTATATTATTAGATTTTTATCTTTTATATCAAGCAGCTAGTTTAGATATATTAGTTCTGTTTTATTTACTTCTTTTCTATAGTTATGTTTCCAATAGTTTACTTATTAAATAACTATAACTACTTGTTGTTTATAGCTTACTTTCTGTATTATATTTATTTTTAGCTCTTTTACTTTAGCTATCATTAGACAAGCTAGATTGTTCTTTCATTATAATTTATTTTCTAATAATTTTTTTAGCTTCTATATGTTTTCTATTAGTCTTGCTTTTTGGCAGTCTTGTATTATTTTTAATTTTGTTAACTGTTCTAATTTATTTTTTCTATTTAATCTTGCTATCAGACCTTCTACTTGTTTCATTGTTAATTCTTGTCATAGGGTTTTGCAACTGCCAAAATCCTTGTGTTTATTATACAATTCTCTAATGTTCTTAGCAGATTGCCTTTTTGTTTTGTCAAATATAGCATCTATTAATATATTTTATTTATTTCTTTCTCTGTCATCTTTGTTAGTTGCAGCATATAGCTTAACTTTAATATTATTATCATGTTGTTTATATATATAATCTGATTTATTATTATTTTCTTAAATTTAAAATTTTTTATTGTCTAACTTATTATTTCTTTTGCTTTTTTCTTAACTAAAACTTTTCTCATTTTATTTTATTATTATTATTATTATTATTATATAATATCAAATATGAAAAATAATAATATATAAATATGATGTATGGTGACCTAGTAAAGTGGTCAGGTTGTCAACTTTCCAAGTAATAAGTTGGATGTTCAAATTCTATCAATAGTGAAAATTTGAATAATCATCTATAGAATCTTGTATTATAGTAACTGTTCCTAACAATTAGGTTAAGATATCTATAATTATAGTTGTATCAGCTTGACTGGCAGATTATAAGGCATCTGTGTAACTGGTTATACAGAAGAATGCAAACTGGCATCAGGCAGTGCAAACCCAAAATAAGTTTTTGTAACTATGTAAATCTGTAAAAATTAGAGAACAAGAAGTCCATTTGAAAAGACCTAAATAGAGAGATAACACAGATCTTTGATGATACTACTGTAAAAGCTAGACTTAGAAAATAAATACCAATACTAAAGTAGCCAGACAGGTAAGAACCTTTGAATTAGAAGTTTCAAAGATACTACCAATCAGGCCACTAGATTAGACTAGAGAAAAAAAATATCAGGCTAATCTGATATACTGATAGACTAATTGTAGTTCTATACTGGCTATCTGGATTGGAAGTTTAGTAAAAAAAAAAGCAGAAGTATACTAAAAATACTAGGAATATGCTGTAAAATAAGTGCTAAAGTTTAGATAAACCCTATAAAAGTATAGTAGTTTAATAGATAGCTCTAATAACAAATACTAGTTTTGCTATAATAATATCTGAATTAGCTGCAAAAATAAATATATAGCAGGCTCTAAGAGGTTTATCTCAAGAATAAAAATATTCTAAGGTTAAAATAAAGAATCTAGGCTTGATCTGATAAAGTAACATAGAACAGCTTTAGAAAATTTAAAATAAAACATTTAAGCAAAAAGATTAAATATAACAATTAATAGAGAACATTAGACAAGCTTCTTAAAAATATAATATAAAAAGTTACATAAATAGCTAATTATATGCTTTTCTTGTAGTAGCTCTTTACAGAACAACATTTTCAAAAATGTGTTAATAAAGTTAAAAAACTAAAAAAGTCATCTTAATGCCAAAAAAAAAGTAATATATAAGTATATCAATTGAATATAAATATATAAATAAAATATTTTTAAACTATACTATTGTTGCTATATATATAATGACATCTAATATGATATTAATTTTTATTTTTCTGTTTTTAGTTAAATTGACTATTATAATTATTAACTACAAAGAAGAATAAAAGAAACTCTTAGAGCTGTTTTAGTTAATAAAAGCAAGTATATATAGTAAAATTTGGAAAAGAGTTTTAAGAATAAATTGGTCTATATTCATATTAAATATAAATATATTATTATTAAAGTTAGAAAGTTGTATAATAGATAATTGAGCATTGTTTTTCCTTTTAGTAGAGGTAATAATTTCTTGTATTAATTCTCATTTATATTGTTTAATGTTTTAAGTTTGCTAAATAGTAAAGTTAAGCCAGTTAAATAAAGAGTTGAATAAAAAAAATAAGAAAATTGTTAGTTAGTTTTTTTAGAATTAGTTAAAGTTGTTTATATTGGTTAAAGATAATTGTATTTTGAATAAGTAGAAGTATTATATTATATATGATAGAATTTGAAAGAAGATTTTGTGAATTAAAATTTTATATTATTGTATATAATGAAGCTTTTAAGAGGTTTAATAAATTTAAAAATATTAGTAATTTTATTGATAAGAATATTTTGTAAATTGTAAAAGTAAAGTAAGCATGAAAGTAAATATTTAATATTTTTATATTAGATATAATATAAGCAGTTTAAAGTTAAGTAGAATAGAGAATAGCAAATATTTAAATTTGACATTGTTGGTAAGTTATTCAGAAGTATTTTATTTTTAATAGAATAAAGTTTCAGATTAAAATTTTGAAAGTTAATAATTTTAGTAAATAGTAAAATGTTTATAGTAAAAAAATTTTATAGTAGTTTATATTAAAGAAGCCTATTAAATATTTGAATAAAAAAAGGGTTTTGCTGAATTTACAAAGTTTGTATATAATTAATATTTTATTCTAAGTAAAAAAGCTGAATAAATAAAAATAGTTAAGGTTAGGTTTTAGTTCAGTTTTTTTAACATCATATTTGGCTAAAGTATTAACTATATTATATAAAGTGTTGTTTGTTTAATTTAAGAATTATGTTTATAAAGTATTGAATTTGTAAAAGTTTATATAATAGATAAACTGTTAAAATAAATATAAATTAGATAGTTAGTAGGTAAAATAAGAAACAAGAAAATAAGTGCTGTTAGTTCTGCTTGTATAGAGTTTAGTAAATAAGTTATAGAGACATTAAATTTAATCTGTATAACATTTTTCAAAATTTAGGCAATGCAAGTGGAGATGTTATGTTTTTGTGAATTAAATATAAAGGCATTTATATAAAAGTGTAAGTTAGTTGAGTTGAAAGATAGTAATTTTTTATAAAAGTTTATGAATTGGTTTTAGTATGTAGGATCAGATATTGTGTTTTATATCAGAAGAATTTCTGAAGAGGATAATAAAAGAGATGATAAAAATTTTGAAGTGGGTTAATAAATTTGTATAAATATTTTAAAATTCTTGAATTGCTTGATTGTTTATATTAAGTTTAAAGTATTATTTTTTTTTGTATTTTGCATTTTAGATTAATAGTTTATTTGTAATTTATTTGAAACATTGTAAATATAAAAGTAATATAAATTGTGTTAGTTGTTGACTGATAATTTGATATTTTTAAAAAAGTACTTGAGAGTTAGATGTATTAGTTATTTTGCTAATATGCTAATTTAAAGATAAAATATAAAGTAATCATATGTTTTTCAGAGCAATAAATTGGAGTTTAATAAGATTTAATGTATTTAAAAATAGATTAATAGGTTGAAGTTAAAGGTTGGTTTATATATGCAATATAGAATAATAACATATTTGGCTTGAGAGTGTTTTAAACTATTTTAAAATAGAACCTCATAGAGATTTAAGAGTTTTAAGATATATGTTTTTTCAAGAAAGTAAATTGTGATTATCTGCAGTAAGTAATTGTTTTAAAAAAAAATTTTATTATTTTTAAGACTTAGAGTTGTTGAGTTGTTAGAAGATGTAATAAAGTTATAAATATTATTTAGTTAGTTGATTTGTTTGTAGATTATTAATTGATTTAGATAAGTGTTATTGATAAAAATATTATTTTTGCCAAATTAAGCTATTGAGTAATATGACTATTTACAGTATATCAGATTTATTTTCAGTTTTTTCAACTCTAACAGGCCTAATACCAAATGAATGTATTGTCATCATTGCAATTTTATTATCTAAAAAAGTAGTTACAATACTTGTTATCAAGTTTTTACTTCATCTCAATTAACAAATCTATCATAAAATCTGAATTCTATATTGTATCTCAAGATCTACAGCTTAATCTTCTGAATATAATATACTTTTAAATACTGTTTCACTTTTATCATACTCTTTCTTATTTAATTCTATTAGTTTAAAAATAAACTTCTAGTATATCTAATAAATTAAATATTAAACTAATCTCCTATATATAATTATTAACACTTAAATCTAGATGAGCCTTGGTCATTCCAGTTGGTTTAGGTTACAAATAAATTAGTCTGGGCTTCTATTCTTTCTATAATATTTTAAAAGTAGAATTATACTTTATATAAAATCTTAATTAAATATTCAATAAAGATAGAGGCATGACCTTATCATTAATATTAAAAAATATATATATATATTATTTTTATATAAATAATAGAGTTGAAATATTATAGTAAAGTTGGTAAATTTTTTATGATTTGTTAGAATTGTATTCTAAATTAGTAATAGTTTTCACATTTTAAAAAGCCAAATTTTGATCTAATGTATAAAGATTTAATTTAAGATTATATTATAGTATTAAAGCATCTTTCTATATTGCTATTGCTAACTTGTAATATGAGTTTGTTAAGTGTTAGAATGTTGAGTAGTTGTAGGTTGGTAAGTATGTCATTGTTTGTATTAGTAAATAGGTGCAGCATGTGTTTAGTATATTTTATTAGAAGACTTAATAATCATTAGAGTTTGTATTATAAGAAAAAGCATATTTGAAGTAGGTATTCTATTGATAATAATAAAATAGTATTAAACAGTTAGGATATTTGTATAGAGAAGAGCTTTTTGTATTAAATAGTATAAATAAATTAAGAAGTTTTGCTAAAAATTTTTTGAGTGTAGGTTTAGAACCTTTGTCATCTAAAAAAAATTTTAGATATCTAATTATTTTATTAAATTTGTAGAATAAAATTGGTTGGTTGTTAAAGTTTAAAGATATTATATTTAAAGTAGTATTGTATAACATTTTTTTGTTAAATAAAATGTAAATAAGGTCTGATTTAAATAGGTTGACTTAAATATTGTTTAATTAGTATTGTACTAATATGTCATCTAAAATCTCTTAAAGATTATTTTTTAGATTTACAGTGCCAGACTGTATTATCTATAAAAGCAAAAGGTAATATTGTTGTATAAGTTGATATAGTTAAAAAGATTGTTTCTAAAGAAGATTGTGATAAGAATTTGAAGAGTTTTAAGCTATATTTTGAGTTTATATAACTAAGAATAGAATCATAATAAAATTTTTAAAGTAATAGAGAATAAGTTTCTCTTTGTTCTATGTCTAAGTAAAGTGTAATTGAACTAGCATGTTTTATTCTATTATTTAGCCAAATTTCTAAAGATTAAACTATTTAATTTCTTGGCTACCTATTGTCTTGTTTTTTTTAAATATTATTTCTTATTCTTCTTTTTTAACTTTTCTATTCAATATTATCAATTTTGATTTCAATCCATTTATCTTTATATTATTTATTTTAAAGAACTCTTTTGCTATACTTAAAATTTCTAATAATTGTTTTTTGCTACTTGCAATTTATGTTATATCATTTGCATATGCAATTGCTGCTTGATAATAGCTTGTAATATTGTTATAATATATATCTTTTTTGATCTCTTGTTCTACTATATAGCCTAACCTTAAATCTTTTTTATTCTTTCTAATAATGAATTATAAAAGAGATATTATATTAGTAGTAATATTACTTTGCCTTGATCTATTCCATTTTTTGTTGTTATTTTTTCTGTCAAACTATAAGTTATAATTATTTTAAGTTATTTTTTAGGAAAAAGGTTTAGAATGTATTTGGTTGTCTTCTTAAATATTTTGATTTTTTGCAAAGCTAGTTTAAGGCTTTTAAGTAAAACTGACTCAAATGCCTTTTTTATATATTGCAGAAATATTCACAATTCTTAGTTTTTTTCTTTTGTCTCTTCTATTATTATGTTTAGAACATATACTAGTTGTTCTATTAAGTTTTCTAAAAGGTCTGCATAGTTTGGTTCTTTAAGTATCTCTTTTTTAACAATATTTTACTAAGCCTTTTTGTTAATAACTTTGTTATAATCTTTCTAAATATTTTAATTAGTGCTGTTGATTAAATATTGGTTAAGTTATACTTCTATTTTACATCTTTTGATATAAAATTTACTTGTGCTATTGTTTATTTTATTGGTATTTTTTCTGTTTTTAGATATAGATTTACATAAGCTCTAAACACTTCCTTTTTGCTTGTTTAATTAAAGTACAACTTATTTCTAATATTTTTAAAGTAGTTTCTGCTTTAAGCTTTTTGATTATTTTTTCTTACTTTTTTTTCTCAATTCTTCTTTTAATTTCACTATATTATTCCTTTTTAATGTGATCTTGTAGTTTATATATTTCTTTATTTTTTTCTTTAAACAGTCATGTTAGTACTTTATTAAGATTTTAAAATTACATTTGCAAATATATAAATATTCTTAATAGCTAAGTCTAGCATTATTTAGCCATTCTAATAGTACCTAAGTGCAACCTGTTGCATTACTTTAAGCAAAGTAAGCTGCTCATCTGACTACTTAAAGTCTATAATAAAAAGGTCTTCTCACTTCTATGACAAGCTCTAAAATTGTCTTCTATACTTTTTTTTTATTTGTTTTTTTTCTTCTCATTTTCTCTTTTCTTTTTTCTATTCTTTACTAATTTGGTTTTTCTTTTTTACTTGGTACTTTTCTCTCTTTTTTTCTTTTTCTTTTATTCTACTTATTATTTCTTTATTTTTCTTCTATTCATTAATTTTTTTATATTAGATTCTTTATACTTGTTTATTGAATATATCTTAGGCTGTTTTTACTATTATATTTATAAACTGCTATTTTGATTTTGTGCTTAGAAGTTGCCTCAGTCTGTCTTGTGTTTCTTTTGAAATAAAACCTTTAATTAGTGCCTTTCTTATTTTTACTTTTTTCTGCTTTTGTTTTTTCAAAAAGCACTATATATTACATATATAAAAAGATCTAAACTTTTTTTTTCAGTTTCTTCCAGGCTGTTGTAATAGTTACTTTCTGAATTCTTTTCTAAAGATTCTTTTGTCTCTTACATGCTGCTAAGTGTGCCTCTGTTTCTTTTGATTTATCTTGGTACATTTGGTATTCTATTGTTATATATACATATAGTCTTCTTCTGTTAAGTTCTTTTAATATTAAGAGTTTGTTTATTATACACTTTATAAATGCACTTCTTATACTACTTCTTCTTGTTATGCAGTATACTCCTTTAGTTATCTTTAGTCTTTTTTAAAAATATGTTCAATTATAAATCATAATTTCTGATTCTGG
Source organism: Cetraspora pellucida (assembly GCA_910591915.1). Classification (NCBI taxonomy): domain Eukaryota; kingdom Fungi; phylum Glomeromycota; class Glomeromycetes; order Diversisporales; family Gigasporaceae; genus Cetraspora; species Cetraspora pellucida. The sequence goes on along the minus strand of CAJVQA010005368.1, from coordinate 6,670 downwards.
TTCTAGTTTTTTAATTGCTTTCATTTCTTTTTATTCTGCTCTTAATTTTGCATTTATTATTAACTTGCAAAGCAATTTTGTTAGTATGTTAGTACATTTGTTTTTCTACTTTAGAAAGTACTCTATCTCTTTGCAACTGACTTTTTTAACCTATATTATTCTTTACTTGTTGCACCTTTTTTTACTAGACTATCAGCTTTATTATTTCATCTATCTTTATTATAGTTTTTAATTTTAAAAAACTCTATTTAAATGTTTTTTGTTATTTAAGTAGATTATAGATATAGCAGCTAGTGTAGAACTCTTGAACAGACTACTTAAATAGGTAATCAAAACTTATATAGTAGCTAGTTGTATATTTATTCTTTATAAGTAATATGTAATATATTAACTAAAAATATAAATAAAGACATTAGCTATTATTAATATAAGTTTTAATAATAATAATAATAATAATAAAATATTATTATAAATAAATAAAATAATTATAAATAAAAAAAAATAAGAATATGATAACTTAATGAAGTAGATAAGTTATCAATCTCAAATAGTAGGTTCTAAGTTCAAAACCTACTAATAATAAAAATTTAGATAATTATCTATATAATACACAGATAGTATTACAGCAATAGCATTCTGTCAATTAGTTGGAATAAGATATCTGTAATTATGGTTGCATCAGCATAACTGGCAGATCATAAGTCATCTGTGCAATATTAAAGTTATATAGAGAAATGCAAACTAGCATCAGGCAGTGCAAATCTAAGATAAGTTCTTGTGGCTGTATAAATCTGTAAAATTAAAAGACAAATACTGGTTTTGAATAAACTTTGCAAGAGTAAGCTCTGTTAACAAAGATTAAATATAGATGTTAGTTAGCAAAAGAGCTTTCTGAAGCCTTATAGTTAGTTAATATATTCTAAAATATGTAATAACTTAACAGATATATAGACAGAACACTTCAGTATATAGGAACTTGTGCACTATCTGTTAGGTATAATATAGATATCATTTCGTATAAGTTATATAATTATAATTAAATTATAATAAAAGCAGTAGCTGCTGATAACTAATAGCCTTAGTGAAAGCAAAAAAAAAATTTATAAATAAAATAATTTAAAAATTATTTAAGGATTAGCCCTTATAGCTTAATGATAAAGCTGCTAATTCTCTATAAACAAAGTTAACAGTTCAAGTTAGACTAAAGACAAAAACTTGGAATTTTAACTCTGTAATCTATAAAAAGCCAAATTGAATATAGAGCTCTGTGAAAAGTTCCAAGGTGAAGTACCAGGATGGATTAGGAATTTCAGAAGGAGACTAACTTTGCAAAATAAAGATACTATGTATGATAGTAGCATTACAGAAGATTTTGCTAACAATAGAAACATGCATGTAAGTTCTTTAAAAACAGGGCAGCACTAACATCTCTGTATCTAACTTATAGAATACTTGATTAAAAGAGTAATACTATGTAACCAAACTGGAGTGATAAGCAATATAATATATGCAGAGAAGATTTGTAGCAAAGAATTGGTCTAACCAAAATTGTAACATCTTTAACAGGTATCTTTAAAAGTACTTAAATAGTATTTCTTAAGTAGTTATATATCACAACTTAGTTAATAAGCACTATACTTATACATAATAAGTCAAGGTTCTAGGTTTTCTTGCAACACCAAGCTAATAATATATAAATATATAGTCAATAGTACACCTATAGAAAAGCCTGCAAGAAGCATATATGAACAAGCTGAAGACTAAACTAACTATAAAAATATATCTAAAAAGGGTATATAGTAAACTGCAAATTGATAATCCAAATCTTAATAAATCTAGCCATGCCACCAGGATACTAGGAAGTAAATTAGGCTATATATACTAAACTGATAGCTAGAAGAGCAAGAACCACTAAAGTTAACCAATTTGAGAAAAGAATAAATTATTGCAAATAGTAGACAAAAAGGCTGCTAGGTAAGAAAAGTAGAAAAAATTAAAGGTATAACAAGGTAATTTATAGCCTTTTTAGTAGTTTAGTAATAATAATTAAAATATATAGTAAAAGCTACAAAAATAGTATATATAAGAAAATATAGATATAATATTATGTTGAGTGTCTAGAGCAAATAGTAATTTAGTAGCACAAATATAATATAACTAAATATAATAGTAATGCAAAAAACTAAATAAAGTATAAGTTACAATTTGGCATTATAAAAAAAAAAAAATTTACTTAAAAATAATAAACTATTTTGTTTTGTAAAATTTTTTATAAAAGTAATTACTTTTATTACTGTTTTAAAAATTATTGTGGAGGTGTGGCAACCTAGTGAAGTGGTTAGGTTGTCAACCCTCCAAGTGGTAGGTTGGGTGTTCAAATCATATCAACAGTAAAAATTTGGATAATCACCTATATAATATTTGTACTATGGTAACTGTTACTAATGATTAGGTTAGGATACCTGTAATAGCAGTCACACCAGCATAACTGGCAGGTCATGGGGCATCTGTGTAAGTATGACATTATACAAAGAAATGCAAACTGACAAATCAGGTAGTACAAATACTAGATAAGTTCTTATGGCTATATAAATTTATTGAAATTGGGTAACAAGAAGTCCATTTGGAAAGACCCAAGTAGAGAAGTAGCTGGATCTTCAATAGCCCTACTGTAAAGGCTAGCCTAAGAAAACAAATACCAAGATTGTAGTACCTGGTTGTAGTAGCCGAACAGGCAAGAACTTCTGAGTTGAGAGTCTCAAGAGTATTACCAACTAGGCCACTAGAATGAACTAGAGAAAAAGGATATCAGACTGACTTGATATACTAATGGACTGGTTGTAGTCCTACATGGACTATCTGGATTGGGAGTTTGATAAAAAGGCTGGACAAAAGGCAGGTATATACTAAAGTACTGGAGTTATACTGTAAAGTAAATGCTGGAGTCTAAGTAAACTCTATAAGGGCATAGTAGTTTAATGATTAGCCCTACTACAAGTGTTGGTTCTGCTATAGCAATACCTAGGTCAGCTGTAAAAATGAGTACAGAAGGCTCTGAGGGGTTTATCTTGAGGATAAATTAGTCCTAAGGTTGAGAATAATGATCTGGGTATCTGAGATGGCTAGTGATGTTAACACAGGTTACAGAGTTAGAGAGTTTAAAGTAGAACATCCAAGCAGAGGTGTTAGGTACAGCAATTAGTAGGAAACCTTTAGGCAGACTCCTTAAATAAGTAATATAAAAAAGTTATATGTGTAGCCAATTGTATGCTCTTCTGTAGTGGTTCATTGAACCACAATACTGATAAGTGATTAATAAAAGTCAAAAGACCAAAGAGGTCACCTTAATACCAAAAAAAAAAAAATTATTATTTAATTTTCAACTTTTTGAATTTTTAAATTAATATGTAAATTTATATTATATTCTACAAATTGATCTTTTAGATTTTTCTATTTTGTATTTTCAAAACAATAAATTAGTTTAAAAGCATTTTTATAAATTAATTTTCTTTTAAAGCTATATTCTATAATAAGTTTGAATTTTTTTAAAATTTTAATTATTATTATTATTTATTATTATTATTAAGGTAAGGCCTTGCTTATACCTTTATTAATAATATAAAATAGTTATATATATATATGCTATAACTAAAGCCAATACTTGCAGTTAGGTTTAACTATTAAACTAATAACTATACAGCTACTACTATTTGTACAAAACAAATAAATTAAAAATTACATGTAAGAATAAAAGCTCTAACTAATTTATTTGTAACTTAAACCTACTAGAGTAGTCAAAGCTTATCTAGATTTAAATATTTAGTATATAGTTTGATAATATGTTATATTTGATCTGTAAAATAAACTAAATATTAATTTGCAAATTACTTGGCCAATAGGAGAGCATATGTTAGAATAAATATATAATTAATTTAAAGGTTTACAAAAATATGAGTAAGTATAATTTCTTTAAAAATATATATACTTAGTAGCTAAGTTATATAATATTAAAGATTTATTAATTGGTTAAAATTAAGATATATTTTGTTGTTTTTTCTAGTTAGAGAAGTAAATGCAATATGTTTTTTATATTTGCTTATTTTATTGTTTATTAATATTAAAAAAATGTTAATAATAATTTGAAAACCAGTTTTATATATTATGTTAAGGTTTTGGATTGTTGATATAAGTAACTTTGAAATAAATCCTTTAAGGATAAGGTTAGAATAAATGTGTTAGGTAAAATTTATAGAGAATTAAGAACTAAATAATAAAGAATTTTATTAATTAAATTATTTTTTGATAAGTATTAGAATTAAATAAGTTGTTAAAAAAATTTAATTGGTAGAGCTTTGAATAATTTAGTTGAATAAGAGTGCATTAGCACAGATATGTCAGTAGGAATAAAAGTTAGCTAAGTTGCAATAAAAACAAATAGTATCAAGATATTGATTTGGATAAATAGTATAAAATAATTGATATATTAGCAACTTATTAAAAAGAAATTTAATTTTAAAAAGTTTTAGTTAATTAAGTTTAAATTAGTAATATAATATAAAGGTTTTTAATTATAATTAAAATAAAGCCAAGTGAATTTTTAGTCAATATCTTGATTAAAGTATGACTATTCACTATTATGTTTTTGTAATACCTATATGGCTAATATGTAAGCTTTACATATTTGCTTAATAAAGTATCTTGCAGAAAGTTCTACATAATGTTGCTTCTATTAAAAAATATAATAAGAGTTATAAAGTTTTGTATAATTAAATAAAAGAAGTAGTAATAATAGATCTTGTTTGGCAAAAGAGTCTGTTTTCTTATTATAATTATTATCTGAATAAGCCTACACTTTGTGAAAAATACTTTGTAGTTTGTATAATTTAATAATGTTTAAAAGAGTATACCAAATAGGCTATAAGTTGAATTTAAATAACTTATTAAGATAAGTTAATTTAAGTTGAAGATTATTGAATTTAGAAATTACTGATTAAGAATCAGTAAAAATATTAACTACTAAGTTGTGTGAAGCTGTAAAAATTGCAATAATAATTAAAAAAAGCTTAGTTTTGTATAATGAAAACCAGAATTGTATTTTAGCAAAAAAGAAGTTATTAGTTTAATGATTATTATCAACTTGGATCCAACCAATAACTATTGTATATTGGTCAGTACTCATGTTGATAACTGAGCCATCAGTATAAAAAGATAGTTGTTGATAAAAATAATTATGATAAAAGATAAATATAAGTATATTAGTAACTTTACTTGAGATAAAAATTTCAAAAGCAATTAAATTAGTAATAAGAATAGTAAGTAGAAAAGCAGTACAAGTTAGATGTTTGACAGCTATAAAGCAAATAAGATTTAAGTAATTTGCATTAAGGTTGAGTTAATGTTTAGAATTAGTTCTGTTAAGAAATTGCATTAAAATAATTGCAAAACTTTGACAGTACAAGTTTGGTTAATTCTGTAAGAATTAAGATAACTTCTTGTATATTATTTGTATTTAATAAAAGATAGAAAATAAAATTTTGAATAGTTTAAATCTATATTGGAAGTTTAGTGAGAAATGAAACAATACTTAGATGAAAAAAAGTATTTTTATATTTTTTTATAATAATCTTATTATTATGATATAAAAGTAACCAAAATTTAGATTTTGTAAGTTTTTTAGATATATTAATAGTATAATATGTATAAGAGTTATAATTAGATGATTGGTAATATGGTAATATATTTAAGTAGTAAAAAAGTGTGCTAAAATTATGTCCTCTAAGTAGAAAAACTAAAAAGGTTTTTTACCTTTAGACAAGTATAGAGTTTGAGTAAAAGGTGTTTTTAGTCTAATAAGATACTATTATTAGTTATACAGAATTGTTAAAATAATATTTAATTGTTTAAATTGCTTTTTAAAAGTTAAATATTTAGAATGCTAAGATAAAATTAATTCTAGTAACTGGCCTCTGTTACTAATTATATAAGGCCATGTCAGATTAAAGTTGGCTAAAATTGTTAAGCCAAAATAAGTAAAAAGTTGAATAATTTTAAAGTTTAGTAAATGTCTATTAAAGCTATCAATGATTGGTTTAGAATAGTATAAAATATTAATAAGAGACTACAAGTTATTTTGTAGCTGTTAAAGTCTAATTCAAGTTGTAATACTAAGAAAGTTAGGATTATTAATTTGTTAAAAATAATTAAAAATATGATGCTGAAGTTAAATATCATATATATTATAAATATTATATAAATATAAGTTAAGCATTGTATTATTTGGTATAGATCTAGAAAAATGAAACTTGTGTTTTGCTATAGTAAGGTATTTGAATAAGATTTGTTTATATATAATATAAGAAAGAATAGTATTATATAATTTATATTTAGAGTTAGAATCATTACTGTATTAATAATATAAACAATTTGTTTGTCAGTAATTTTTTTGTACTGACAATATTAATAAGATTAAAAGTCTCTTCTTTTATTATTTAATAGCTTAGGATTGTTTATTATTAAGTGTGAACAAATATTCAAGAAACTTAAAAAGTTGCTTTTTAAAAATAGAATAGATTTTTTTTTTTTTAAATATTAATGGTGAGGCCATGCTTTTAACTTTATTGAAATTCAATTGAAGTTTTTACAAAGAAAAGCTTGCTTTTAAATTACATAT
>CAJVQA010005367.1:0-16228 GCA_910591915.1 Cetraspora pellucida | reverse complement strand
TGATATTGGTCTCGCGTGAGCGTACTGTTAGACGATACAGGTGGTTTGGGCAGCTAGGGGCCCTGGATGGTATTTTTCAAACTCTAGTCTGCATTCTGGATACTTATATTAACATATAGAATGCAATAAATTTAATTTTTTATTTCTATCAATAATCCTCTTGTTTAGAATAAATCTAATATTTTTTTCTAATAATATAAAAATAGAACTTGTGCTCCGTAATTTGCGTCTAGAATATTTTGATGAAAAGTTTTATTTGAGTTATACGGACTGACATTTAAAAGAGAATGTTTTTGGTTAGTTTAGTTTTTTTTTTTATGTACTAATTGTTAAATTTTTTTGTCTTTGTTACGTTGTCGCTTATCAAAACCGTTGTTTACAGGTGTCGTAATTTGTTAAAGCTACTGTTCCAGTATCGGCATTAATTGGTAAGTGTAAGCTTCGATTCGTTAGCTTGAATTTGGACAACTGAAATTTTAAAACTTTTTTAATCTTTTTACGTCGTTTCATAGGAATTTTCGCATTCAGAAAATGTGTACCGGGTTGTGAAGTAGACAAAAATTTTAAACTTCGTTAAGATTAGGGTTGTGATCAGGGTTAGAGTAATTGTAATAGTAAAATTATCAGACGAAACTTTTGTTAGAGCACGAAAGGTGGCTTCTTATGCTAATTTTTGAATTATGAGCGATTTTCGGCAGAGCGAACAAATCTTCCTTATCATGTTATCGTTACAGTCAATCTTGAAAATTTGATTCGTAGTTCAGGAGCTAACCTGGTACACATTTTCTGAGTGGATAGCAAATTACAATTTTGTTTATTGATCTTAGAGCTTCAAAGTCAGAAATCTCAACAGGCATAGGAAATCTCTTTTTGATTGTTGTACTTATCGGTCAAATAAGATAGTATTCACAACTTTATATAAAAAATTTCGGGTTTTTAATTTTATTAAAAAATTAAGCAAAAAGTTGAATTAAATATATTTGGAATTTTTTTTGTTTTTTTTTTCTTTTTTGTTAAAAGTTATATAAAATACGTATTCAATTCAGATAAATTTTAGTATAGGTGGGCAAATATAATTATATAAAGAGTAAATTTATTTCTCGCACAAAGTGAAATTTATAGATGCAGACTTATTAACGTCACTAGTTACGACTCAATTTGTTTTATTTTATAAATTCGTTTTTTTTTACATAGGTGATGTCATAATTCTTCGTTTATAGCGATATTTGATATTTTTCACTCCCGCGATCAAAAACAAAATGTCTTAAAATTTTATCATTTTATTAAAAGTATTAAAAAATTAAGTAAAATTTCTTTTAGGATACATTTATTCATCACCCTGGTGAATTATTAACCACCTATAATAAATTTTGAAAATGCTAATATCTCAAAAATTTTACCAAGATAACTGTGCCATTTAACATAACCAAAAATATTCCTCTCGCAATTTTACTTTAGACTAACACTAACCCTACCTCAAATTTAACCCTAATATGATCAGATTTTCCTTTTGTACTTAAGAGTGTGAATAATTCACCCGGATGCTCAATAAATTATTTCTTTATTTTAAATATCATATTTTTTTTAAAAAAAAAGTAAAAAAACAAAAAAATAAATCTTTTATGTTTATACTTTTCAGCATCAATTCCTTCATCATGACAAAACCCAACATTAAATGCATCACTAGTGTCATCCATCACTGCTAATTTTTGATGATAGAAGAATGCTTTACGTCCCCAATTCCATTAAATAACACTTACTCGGATTATACGTTCCATCAGCATTCCTCATATCTGCGCATTTTTGAAAATAAATGAATAGCTTAGATTTATCTTTTTCTACCCCAATTTCTTCATAACAATATCTATATTAAATCAGCTACATTAAAACAATAATTTCTTACCCAGATTATGTATTCCATCTGCATTTTCCATTTCTGCAGATTCTTGAAATGAACAGATGCCTTCCTTCGTAATAACAATATCCAACGTCAATGCTCTACTAACTTCACCCCATCTCTGCTAATTTTATTAATAGATGTGTGCTTTAGGTTCAGTCTTTTCAACTCCAATTCCATTGAAATAATATTCTCATCTGAATTAGACGTTCCATTAGCGTTTCCCATCTCTGCAGATTTTGAAAATGAATGAGTGCCTTATGGTATCTTTTTCAATTGCAACTTCATAATAATAATATCCAACATTAATATTCCATCGGCATTACCCACCTCTGCTAATTTTTGGATTTCTATTCGTCCTTTTCAACTCCAATTCCATTAAGGCAATAAAATTTTGTTACCTGGATTGTACGTTCCATCAGTATTTTCCATCTCTACGGAAATATGAAAACGAATATTCATCCTTTCAATTCCAATTCTTTCATCCACCAACGTCACCCATCTCTGCTGATTTTGAATAATAGATTATTGCTTTTGTTTATCCTTTTTCCTCCATATCTTGCGATTTTTGAAAATGAATGAATGCTTCATGCTCATCATTTTCGACTCCAAGACCATTAAAAAAACAAATTCTTATATAGCTTATATGTACTTATATATCCTATCAGCGTTCCCATCTTTGCGGATTTTTGAAAAAGAATGATGCTTTATGTTCATCAATTTCAACTCTAATTCTTTCGTTATTACAGTAAAATGTCCCGTTAGTGTTACCCTTATTTTTGTCCTTTTTAACACCAATTCATTCGTCATAACAGTATTCAACTTTAAATATCCCAATAATGTCACCCATCTTTGATTTTGGATAATAGATGAATGTATTATGTTCATACTTTTCAAGTTTTTCAGACACTACATTGTTGCTGGATCATTCGTAAAACCTTCATGACTTAGATAAATATAATAGTATTTATGAGTAGATTATGTGAATGTAACGGTAATAATAAAAGGTAAAGTGCCTGGATAGAGATTGGCAAATCGCGGTTTCTCCAAAAATCCCGCGCGGGTTTCATTAAACCACAAAAAATGCGCGATTGGTCCTCGATTTTGGTTGCCCAATACCTGTGATAAACAAACTCTGGTCCTCATACTACATAATTTTGGTCAGAATTCAGTTTTTTAATTTTTAATTGCAATTATAAAATTATCCCAGGAACATATTTCACTTAGGGTTGAAAATTACATTTTACATGTAAATTCACACGTATGATACATAGTGCCAGCACTATGAAAGATTTAGATTTCGTTATTGAACTTCAATAGATTTTGCATAAAGTTTACTTATCAAAGCGATGCGCATATGATTAAAGCAATCATATTGAATCATATGATAGAATGATCACGTTTCTTGGTTTCAGAAACTTACACAAACTTACATAAAATATTAAAATTATATAAAATTACGGTAATTTTCCCAACCTTAATTTTACTTAATGCTGTAATATGCAAGTTGAGCTTAAAGTTTATTCTCTGATTGGCTATTTTTTTTATCAAGCGTGAGCACTTATTTGTGCGAGTGGAGAACGTAAAAAGTGATTCTCCCGGGCCTGATACGTAGAAAAACAGGAAACCCCCCGAAAAAAGCGAAAATACAAGAAACTGAGTGTTTAAACTCCTAATTAAAATGAAATTTTGCATGTGGAAGGAATTATTTATTTTTATCGCCTCTAAATTTTTAATTTCGCGAACTTACATTGAATTTCCTTTTTGGGGGCTGTATCACTCGCATAAATCGCATCAAGGGCCATGTACGTTAGGTTTAGTTTTTTTGATGCAGTTAATAGTTTTTTTATATATGGATATCAAGAATAGAATTTATGTAATATGTAGATCTATTTTTAAATGACATGGCCCAAGTGCAAAACAAGTGACATCACATGTATTTAATCGGATTCCCTAGCCATGGAGAAAACGAGATGTCGGGTCATGTGATTTCCGAAGCATCCGGTCTGATATCTAAAAATCAAAACAATCGAAGACAACATATAAATAAAAGGAAAAAAACATATATTTTGGATTAGGAAATGTAGCTCATAGTAAAATTTTGCAAGAAAAAATTTTAATTTTTGAAAAACTTTAGTGTTTTCGTAAAATTTCACGTTACACCAGATCCCGGATTTTGATTGGTGGGTGATCATTCAGAGAGTCATAAATCACATGATCCGACACCTCGTTTTCGCCATGGCTAGGGTACTTTATATAATCATTCCAGGAAATCTGGGATTAGACTGATGTGCATTTTTTCTTCGCTTCCTGATCATAACGAGCTTTGATTAGAAAAAGACAAGACTTTAGAAGATTTACTTTGCAAAACTCCATATTGATTTCTCTAGCTTACACACTTGCAAGAACGCTGCTTGATGAACTTTGATCAGAAAAAGAAGCAATAGTAGATGTGCTTTGCAAAAGCACTGTCCTGAATTCCTTTGAATCTTTATTGGAATAAACGTAGTTCAGAAGAATTGACAGTATTAGCTGACGCGCAGTTAAAAAAAAAAAGACGCGTTAATTGAACGAAAGTTTGATTAACTACTTTAAAGAAAGAAACTATAAGTGATTTTACTTCGATTAAAAATACTTTCTTTCAAGAAACGGTTAAATTCTTCAAAAACTACTAAGATTACCTTTCTTTTTATATACAGTATGTATTAGATTTTTGGACTATCGAAACAGAAGACGGGATGATGATTTAAACTCTATCATTATGAAGTGTCGACATTCATTGGACATTAGTATTTTATTGAACAAAAATATTAAGGTGAAAATGTTTACAGCTTTACAATAATCCTTTGAAAGAATTTAAGCAGAGGACCACCATTTTCACCATTTTCATTCTTTAAATTAACATTTTTGCTTGCCGTTCATATTCTCTAGGAAAACCAACACCATCTTCGTATCGGTATAATTTCCTCAAGTCATAGAATATTCCAACGAAAATTTGGATCAAGAGGAAGAGATCATTAGCAGATACACTTTGCAAGAAATTTGGGCTTTATTGGATGTTTAGAAATACGCTACTTCCGCACAATGCACTTTTATACTCAAAAGGCAAGTAGAAACTTTTATTATATATATATATATATAAAAGTTAGATAGCTTTTATATGTTATGAGATCGGAGTTAACTGTAAGAAGTTTTCTCTGTAATTTCTATATAAGTATCTAAGATAGCCAAACCATGACGCTATCATACTAGTTAAATGCTTAGCATTAAGCTAGTATGATATTGGTCTCGCGTGAGCGTACTGTTAGACGATACAGGTGGTTTGGGCAGCTAGGGGCCCTGGATGGTATTTTTTAAACTCTAGTCTGCATTCTGGATACTTATATTAACGTATAGAAAGCATTAAATCTAATTTTTTATTTCTATTGATAATCCGCTTGTTTAGAATAAATTTAATATTTTTTTTCTAATAAGATAAAAATAGAACTTGTGTTCCGTAATTTACGTCTAGAATATTTTGAAGAAAATTTTTATTTGCGAGTTATACGGACTGACATTTAAAAGAAAAATTTTTTGTTTGTTTAATTTGGCTTTTTTTTTTTTATACTAATTTATTTTTTTTATTTTTTTTAAATAATTAAAATTTTTTGTCTTTGTTACGTTATCGTTTGTCGAAATCGTCGTTTATAGGAGTCGTGATTTGTTGAAGTTACTGTTCCAATATCGGCATTTGTTGGTAAATGTAAGCTTCGATTTCGTTAGCTTGGAGTTGGACAACTGAAAATTTTGAAGCTTTTTTAATCTTTCCCGTCGTTTCATAGGAATTTTCGCACTCAGAAAATGTTATCGGGTTTGTGGTGCAGACAAAAATTTTAAAATTCGTTAAGGTTAGAATTAGAAGGGAGTAGTTGTAATATTAAAATTGTCAAGTGAAAACTTTTGTTAGAGCACTAAAGGTGGTTTCTTATGCTAATTTTTGAGTCATGACCGATTTTCTGCAGAGTAAACAAATCTTCCTTATCACGTTGCGTTACACCCGAATTTTGTAATCTGATTCGTAGTTCATGAGCAAATCCGGTACACATTTTACAAGTTGTAATTAATTGCTTCTACAATCAATTATTCAGTAGATCCTGGGTAAATGTATAGTAATGTGTATTCAAAATTAAATAATTTTATTTATTGATCTTAAAGCTTCAAATCAGAAATCTCAACAGCATAGGACATTTTCTTTTAATTGTTGTGCTTATCGGTCAAATATCTCGACTTTATATAAAAAATTTCGGGTTTTTAATTTTATTAAAAAATAAATAAAGCGTCGAATTAAATATATATTCTTTGGAATTTTATTGTTATTTTTTTTGTTAAAAGCTATATGTAAATACGTATTAAATTTAGATAGATTTTCGTATGGGTGGGAGCTATAATTATATAAAGAGCAAATTTAGTTTCGTCAATAAAAAAATCAAAAAGGCGAAATGGTGAAACTGGCGAAAGATGAATCTGTAAAAGGTGCAAAACCGTTGAAAGGTAACTTAATAAAATTTATTTAAATAATTATCTTTTTTACCAGGAATAAAGTGTATGGTTAAGCAGCAAGTTAAGTGTTTTTGTACAAATACGTGCTTTTGATTGGATATTTCTTTTTATATGCATCATATTGATTACTTATTCTATATTTATTATAGATGCGAGCTTATTGACTATTTTACAAACTATGGTCGTGTAATTAGGAATTGCATATGGTTTTACCATCTATATACAACTTTGTTTTCTTAATTAGCATATGGGGCTTCTCTACCAATGTGTAGCAGGCTATATCTTGATTTTTCTTAATTTATATGAGCATACGTGCATATTACTATATGAATGTTGATTTATTATACATTGAAAGCTGGTCTAATGGCAAGTCAATCGCTCAACAAACCAATTTCTCACATAACCTATGATTGGTTTAGTTGGAAAGAGGCGTTTATATTTGGTCAGTGGTCTAGTTTCTGTAAGTAGTATTTCTTCTTTACTTGTTTTGTGGTTTTTCTTTCTTGAGCTTTTTACTAACTTTATTCTCAATTACCTTACTATTTTTTGGTAATTGTATAACATGTATATTCTTAGTCATTTAGGATACTGGAATGATATAATTACAACTAATTTGGTAAATGTTGTTTATCATTATGTGTAAACTTTACAGTTGTAATTGATAATTATTATCTTATTCTTATGATATTATTAATTATTAATTTTTTTTTATTTTTTGACAGTCTTGTCTGAGCTCAAATACAAAATTTTAATAATTGAAACATTATTTATTTCTAGTAATTCACATTTTGTGATTGCAATTCTAGCATCATCAAAGTATAAAAATTGTATTCAAATATGTTTTATTATATTAATTTATGTTTAAATTAGAAGATTTTGTCAGTTTTGTCAAGAACAAAATCAGAATAGATTAATTCCATTTTATTGAATAATTGAATATGCTTTGCTTCTTTCTTCTTATTCTTAATTACTTGATCTTATTTGATATTCTTTCTCTATTTCTTTTTTGTTTTTAAATTTTTTTAAATCATAATTTTCACTTTCAGTTGGCTTGATTCTATTTTATTTTAGTTTTGATGTTATTCTATTCTTATTTTCCTATTTAGTTACTGTATTATATCTTTTTTAATACACTTCTTTCTTAAACATCTCTTTTATAATTTTAATATATACTTTCATACTATTTATTATATCTCTTCATAATCTTGTTTTATATATAATTTTTTAAACATATTCTTTATTAATAGGTCTTATATATACAATTTAGAAATAGTTAATTAACAAGAAATATAACTTAATATTACACAAATATATTATTTAGTTTTAAAATTATCAATAATAAGTTTATAAAAAACTAAGTATAAAAGTTCTTTAATAACTATACTAACTAGTATTTAATAAAACCTAGTAGTATTCATCTTATAGTACTCTTCTATGTCTTTCTCTTAAAAAACTTGAATATATTATTAAACTTGTTAAAAAACTCATTCAATCTTCTAATATCTCAAATATTAACTAAAACATCTTATAAATTAATAAACAATCACAATGTGATCTTTAATTACTTATCTCTATCAATCCTTTCTATATTAAACTATGGTTTCAACATGTTCACTCTATTTGAAAATAACTCTATTATGTTCATTTTCTTAAAAACTCTCTTCTATTCTGATAATAAATCAATAAAGTTACTAATGAAAGATGTATTACTCTTACAATACATCCTACTTAGACTATTAATAACATTTTCAATTACTATCATCAATCTATTCATTTCTCAAATATAAAATTGTTAAACCAATTTATTACTAACTATTACTCATTATACAACATGTCCAATCTCATTTTCATAATTGGACTGCATTTAGACCTATAAATAAAACTCTTTTTAATAATTTCTAAAAATAATAATACTTTCTATTTTCTCATATCAACCCAAATTGGTATCATTTTCTTAACTCTTCTATTACTAATAAAGAACTTCTTCAAACCCTCTTACAACTATCAAATAACAAAGTCTGTGATCCTACAAGCATTAGTTATAAAATACTTAAACATATTAGTCTCCAATACACTTCTTCTATTATTATTTTCTTTAATTGCTGTCTTTTTGACAACAGAATTTCTAAACAATAAAGACATAGTAGAATTTATCCTATTTCTAAATACAATACTTTTGATTATGACTTTAATCTTATATAACCTATTAGTCTAATTTAACATATTTGCAAACTTTATACTAAATTCTTACAAATTGACTTAATTCTATATTTTCCTTAAATTCTATTCTCTCACCTTTTAACTATATCATACTTCTCAATAATAGTATTTTAATTCCTATTTATATTCTCAATAATCTTATTAAAGATACTATCTGCAACCACAAAAATATTTGATTACTCTTACAAGATATGAGCAAAGCATATGATTCTATAAACTTTGCTCTTTTTAAATACTTATTTTCTCATTTCTTACTTTTTTTATCTATTATTAACATTCTTATTGATCTTTTTACTAATCATCACAACCAAGTTATTACTAATCTTGGTCTTATTTCTTCTTATTTAGTTTACAATAGTATTGATCAAGATGAAACAATTACATCTTTATTATAGTGCATTTATTATGACCCATTTATTTTATACATATATTCTAAAGTTCCTGAGTATACTCTACAATCTATTTGAATTACTATCTAAAACTTCAAACAATTCATTCATTACAAATACAATGTTCTGTTCTAGTATATATAGATGATATTCTTTGTGTCACTTTCTTACAAATTGAGTTATCTTAGATATTATCTATAGTTAAATTATTCTATACTATGACAAACATCCAAATTAATTTTTTAAAATCTATTCTGGTTACTAATAACCCTCCATTTTACTATACTCTTATCTCTTATAATAACCACCTATTTTTACTTTATTTTTTCAAACAACTTTTCAAATTTTTAGATTACTGGTTTATTCTAAATAACAGATAATCTAAACAAACAAAATTAATTATCTCTGAATTCTTTCAACTTATCTAAATTGTAAAAACAAAATGTATAATTGATTCACATATTCTCTATATTATCAATACAGTTATCATCTCTATTATTGAATACTATTTATATAATATTGTTATTAACTAACTTACTTGCAACAAAATTTTCATTCAACACATTGGTCTTGTTAAACTCAAAGCTAAACTTTGGCATACAATACCATCTAGTACCCTATTACATTCTCAAATCTATAACATTAAACATATCTAGGATATTCAATTACAATACCACATTTCCAATCTTCTCAAATGACTTAATAATTCTAACTACTAGGCACATCTACTCATATATGAATTCAATAACTTTAAAACAATCTCTGGTCTTCTACTAATATCTTTCTTCATCCTAAGCTAATTATTGATGAACCCAATTAATCAATTACAAATTTTAAAATAATACAACTTATCAAACATATTGGCTGGATTTTTTCAACCAGTCCAATTTACAACATTCTATATATTCTAAATGATAGAATTATATCTTTTGAATCTCTTCTTTCTTCTCATCAAAATACTTCATTTTCAAAAAACAACTCAAACATCATAAATTTCTCTTTCTGAATCAAGTTAATACTTATAACAATTCATGTTTACTGTACTAATAACATATTTTATTTAGACTTAACAAAATTCTAAAAGGTGTTATATTATAATAGTTTACTATCTTTGAGAATGTCACTCTTACCAACCTACCCTCTATAATTATTATAACCTATCTTCTATAAACTACTTTTGCTACTTTACTGACTACTTTATCTCTAATACTAAACCTTGACTACTCATTATTCTTAATAATCAAATAATTATTGACAAAACCAGAAGGCATAATATACCTACTGGTCTTATTCTTATTAATTACTGACACTGCTCATTTCAGTCTCAGTTTTTTAATTTTTATCCTATTCCTCTCTCTATTACTACATTATATACTGGATGCCACCTTAATTCAAATACAATTGCTAACAAATATACTATCTTTATTCCTATTAACTTGGTTACTAAGCTACTTTGCTGTATTAATTCTGACAAAACTCTCAATCTTCATGCAAACTTTCTTTATATTGTATACTCTGTTGCTTTTTAACATTTTTTATATATTTTACTTCCTCCTTTACTTATAAATAATCTATAATAACTACTTTTTATTTTTGAAACATATCAATTTGTTAATAATCTTCAGATTATTACTAACTCAAATCACAATTTATCATCTATTTCATTTTACACTGACAGTTTTATTATTGATCTTGGTATCTTACAGTACTCTATAAGTATAAGTTAGGTTCAAGTTGATAACTCTACAACTATTAACTTATTTCAGACACAAGTTAAACTATGATCATGTTTTTTTTAAAGTTGAAATTTTTGCTATTTTTTTAGCAATTATTACTGCTTCTAGATATTGCTTTGTTCATATATTTACTAATTCACAATTAGTAATCATACCATTTGCCAATCAGCATTTATATTTTCTTATACTCATACTTTTATATTTTTCTATCTAGCAAACACTTATTAACTTTATTAAGTCTTATAAAATTCAACTTACTTTTCTCAAAGTTACTGCACACCAAGATGACCCATTTAATAACCTTACTAATCAACTTGCTCATAATCACCAAATATTATCTTACCTAACATTCTTAACTAATAATTCTTATAACCTTAACTATATTCCTTTTATTAATGAATTTCTTATTGAAATTTCTATTTGATGCTCTATTCAAACTATATGTCAAGCCTATATTATAATACTTTAAACATCTCAACATTATTTTCGACAATGTTCTACTATTGCATCTGATATTAACTAGGAAGTTACATGACTTTATATCAACAACAATCAAAAAATTTCTAATTTTACTCATAGCTTTTATTCATCTATTCTGAAAACTTTTTAAGTTAAAATTCTTATTAATGAACTTCCTGTTCCTTATACTCTTTATAAATGTAACTCTTCATTTTCTTCTTTCTGTCATTAATACAACTAAACCAGCTCTTTACTCCATTGAGTTATCTGCTATCAACTCAAACAATTTACTACTTAATCTCTAATTCTCTTAATAGTATCTTAAATATAACTAATCTTGATATGCCTGCTAATCTTGTTTTTAATTTACAGACTGAAATTCCTACACTTAATAGTTTCAAACTGCATAACTCTTCATATATACTTTTACTTATTTCTACTCTATCTGGTCTAGTTTCTTTTGATCTATTTCTACTATCTACAATTCTTCTATTTCTTTTTTTTTGGTATTAAGGTGAGGTCTTGCTTATATTTTTATTAATAATTTAAAATAGTTACATGTATATATGCTATGACTAAGGCCAACACTTGCAGTTAGAGCTAACCGTTAAACTACTAACTATACAGCTACTACTATTTGTACAAACCAAATAAATTAAAAATTACATACAAGAATAAAAGCTCAGACTAATTTATCTGCAACCTAAACCTACTAGAATGGTCAAAGCTCACCTAGATTTGAATATTTAGTATATAATTTAATGATATACTATATTTGATCCATAGAATAAACCAAATGTTAATTTTGCGAATTGCTTGGCCAATAGGAGGACATATGTTAGAGTGAATGTGTAGTTGATCTGAAAGTTCACAGAAGCATGAATAAGTATAGTTTCTACAAAAACGTGTATATCTAGTTGCTAAGTTAGATAATATTAAAGGTTTGTTGATTGGTTGAGATTGAGATATGTTTTGTTGTTTTTTCCAGTTAGAGAAATAAATGCAATATATTTTCCATAATTGTTCATATGATTGTTTATTAATATTGAGAAGAATATCAATAATAACTTGGGAGGCAGTTTTATATGATATGTTAAAGTTTGAACTGTTAATATGAGTGACTTTGAAATAAGTCCTTTGAGAATAAGATTAGGATAAATTGTGTTAGGTAAAATATATAAGGGGTTGAGAGCTGGATGATGAAGAATTTTATAAATTAGGTCATTTTTTTGGTAAGTATCAAGATCAGATAATTTGCTGAAGATAATTTAATTAGTAGATGTTTGAATAATTTCGTTAAGCAAAAGTGTATTAGCACAAGTATGCCAGTGAGAATGAGAGTTAGCTATGTTACAATGAAAGTAATTAGTATCTGGATATTGGTTTAGGTAAATAGTATAAAATAGTTAATATGTTGGTAACTCATTAAGAAGAGTTTTGATTTTAAAGGATTTTAATTAGTTGAGTCTAAAATTAGTAATATTGTGTGAAGGTCTTTGATTATGATTAAAATAAAGCCAAGTGGATCTCTAGTCAATATCCTGATTGAAGTATAACCACTCACTATTATGTTTTTGTGATGCCCATATAGCTAGTATATAGGCTTTACATATTTGCTTAATAAAATATCTTGTAGAAAGTTCTACATAATGTTGCTTCTATTAAAGTATATGGTAAGAATTATAAAGGTTTGTATAATTAAATGAAAGAAGTAGTAATGATAGATGTTGTTTAGTTAGAGAGTCTGCTTATTCATTAAGATTATTATCTGAATGGACTTGCACTTTGTGAAAAATGATTTGTAATTTGTGTAATTTAATAATATTAGAAAGAGTATGCCAAATAGATCATGAGTTGAATTTGAGTAGCTTATTAGGGTGATTTAAGTGAAGTTGAAAGTTGTTAAATTTGGAAATTATTGATTGAGAATCAGTAAAAATATTAACTACTGAATTGTATGAAGCTGTTGAGATTGCAGTAATAATTGAAAAAAGCTTAGCTTTGTATAATGAGGATCAAAATTGTATTTTAGCAGAAAAGGAGTTAATAGTTTGATTATTATTATCAACTTGGATCCAACCAATACCTATTGTGCATTGATTAGTACCAATGTTGATTACTGAACCATCAGTATAAAAGAATAGTTGTTGGTAAGAGTGGTTGATTTGAGAGATAAATATAAGTTTGTTGGTAATTCTACTTGGAATAAAGATTTTTGAGATGATTGAGTTAGAAATAGGAATTGTAGATAGAGAAAAAATATGGATTGAATGCTTGACAGCTGTGGAGCAGATAAGGTCTAATTAATTTGCATTAAGGTTGAGTTGGTGTTTGAAATTAGTTCTTCCAAGAAATTGTGTCAAAATAACTACAGAAACTTCAATAGTACAAGTTTGGTTAATTCTATAAGAATTAAGGTGTTATCCTGTATATCATTTGTATTCAGCAGAAGGTAAAGAATAGAATTTTGAGTAATTTAAGTCTATATTAGAAGTCTAGTGAGTAATAGAGTAATGGTTAGATAAGAGGAAGTATTTTTGTATTTTTCCAATAATAATTTCTTTATTGTGATATAAAAATAATCAGAGTTTAGATTTTGTAAGTTTTTTGAATGTATTAATAATATAATAAGCATAAGGGTTATGATCAGGTAATTAGTAATGTAGTAGTATATTTCAGTAGTAAGAGTGTGCTAAAATTGTGTCTTCTAGCTAGAAAAACCAAAGAGGTTTTCTTTCCTTTGGCAAGAATAAAAGTCTAGGTAAAAGATGTTTCCAATCTAATAAGATACTATTGTCAGCTGTGCAGAGTTGTTCAAGATATATAATATTGAATTGTCTAAGTTGTTTTTTAAAGATTAGGTATTTAGAGTGCTGAGATAAGATTGATTCTAGTGACTAACCTTCATTACTAATTGTATAAGGCCATATGATATTAGGATTGGCTAAGATTACTAAGCAAGATGAATAAAAAGTAGAATAATTTTAAAGTTTAATGAGCATCTGTTAGGACCATCAATGATTGGTTTAGGGTGATGTAAAATATTAATAGAAGACCATAAGTTATTTTGTAGTTGTTAAAGTCTAATTTGGGTTGTAATGCCAAAAAGGTTGGGGTTGTTAATTTGTTAAAGATAATTAGAGATGTGGTGCTGAAGTTGAATATCCTATATATTATAAATATTATATAAATATGGATTAAGCATTGTGCTATTTGGTATAGATTTGGAAAGATGAGACTTGTGTTTTGCTACGATAAGGTATTTGGATAAGATTTGATTACATGTAGCATGAAGAAGAATAGTGTTATATAATCAACATTTCAAAGTTAAAATGATTACTGTATTGATAATATAGGCAATTTGTTTGTCAGTAATCTTCTTTGTGCTGGCAATATTGATAAGATTATAAGTTTTTTCTTTTATTAGCTTGATAGCTTGAAATTGTTTATTATTGAATATAAACCAACATCCAAGAAACTTGAAGGGTTGATTTTTATGAATAGAATAAATTAAAGATCCAGAAAACTACATAGAAGTAGTAGAGGAGTTTGTAACTAGAATAGACTTTGTTGGATTAATCTGAATATTGGCTATTTGATAAATGAATGTGGCAGTTTTAGTTATTAGATTAAGCTCCTCTTTGGACTTTATAATCCAGAGAATGTCATCCATATAGACTAAAACTGATACAGATGTTTTTAAAGTTTGAGTTTAAGATGAGTGTAAGTTGGTTTTCCAAAATGTGAATAAAGAGTAGCCTGAGAATTGTGAGACAATTTTATGAATTAAAGGATCATAATAGATTCTTCAGAATAATGGAGTTAAGTTTCTCCTTGATCTATATCATTTTTAACTGAATAAAAGTTGGTAAGACCAAGATTAGATATAACTCAGTTTTGATGATCAGTAAGAAGATTGGTAAGTATATTAATGAGTGTTTGAGGCATTGATATCCATTTAAGGAACTTTGTAAAAAGTTCTAAGTTGACAGAATCATATGCTTTGCTCATGTCCTGAGACAGAAGCCATAATTGTTTGTTATTACAATTAGCATCTTCAGTAATATTGTTAAGTATGTGTATAGGAATGAATGTGCTGTTGCCAGGTAGAGCAATATAGTTGTAAGAGATAGAATAGAATGTTGTGTGAGTATTAGATTAAGATGGTTAGTAAGAAGTTTTGTGTATAGTTTTTTAATATCTTTAACAAGGCTAATGGGTCTTGTATTAGAAAGGTTTTTATCGAAAATAGGTTTTTTAGATATTGGAAAGATGCAATCTTCTTTTTATTGCTTAGGTATATAAGAAGTTTGAATGCATTGATTAAAAAGAGCAACTATTGCTTGAAGAAAAATAGGACTAGCCTGTTTAAGCATTTCATAGCTAATTCTGAATGGTCTATATGCTTTGTTATTGGGAAGTTGATTAAGAGTTCTAGTAATTTCATCAAATAAAAATTTAGCCAAGACTGAATTATAATATTCTGAACTAGTGATTGCTTTTGGTTCATATTTCTTTAACCAGTTGGTATTGAATTTATGATCATTAATAGGTCTGTAGGCAGTCTAGTTATTGAAATGATGTTGGATGTGTTCTTTAATTAGTTTGGGTTTTGTGATAATATGATTTGATATTTTTATATTATTAAATTTTACTGGATTCTTGTGACAGTTAAGTATGCTATTGATTATAAGTTTGGGATTAGTTTGGAGTTTAGAGCATCTAAGATTAATATGCTGATTTATTTGTTCTCAAATTTGTTTAATATTTTCTATGTTTCGAGCATGGTAAAGAGCTTGTCATTTAGTATTAGTAATAGTAATCCAGTTTGGTAAAAGCTCATAAGAGTTAGATATAAGAGGTATATTAAGGTGGTATGTTAAGTTAAGATAGTATATAGTAGGATTAAGATGTATAGGTATAGGTAATGAGTTAGCTAAAGAGGCTTTAACTTGTCTAATAATGTTATTAAGTTTTTTAAGATTTAG
>CAJVQA010005366.1:0-16228 GCA_910591915.1 Cetraspora pellucida | reverse complement strand
TGTATTGAAAATATTTATCGAACTTGTATTGAAAATATTTATCGAACTTGTATTGAAAATATTTATCGAACTTGTATAGAAGATTTGTTATAATAAACTAGTCAATAATATGTGATCATGCACGAAATTTCTTTTCATAAAAATTAAATGTTACGGAAATACTGAAATTTGGGCCTATTTTAATATGAATTTTTTTAAAAATTTTTTGGGCGTTTTTTTTTTTTAAAAAAAAACAAATTCGGTCTAGGATTTAGTATTAGAATTGTTAATAAAAGAGTATATGAGAGGAAGTCAATAGAAAAGGGACAAATCATTTTTAGTGAAATTTTTTTAATTTTTAAATTAACAACCAAATTTTAATAATCTTTTTATTTTAATTTTAGATAGTTAAGTTTGAAGTTGATAAAACTTTTACTTAGAAAAAATTTGTCCCTTTTCTATTAACTTTAGATTTATATTTTCCCTAGCGTTGAAAATTCATTGTGCTGACTAATTAAAATTTTAATTTCTATCTAATGAAATGCTTTAAACACATTCGTAATTCGCAAGTCATCTGAACAAATGGTCTCATATAATAAACAAACTGTTCTAGAAGTAATTATATGCCATATAAACAATACCATATCAGCTATAACGCGAATTATAGTATGTTGGTAAGGATGGCAAAAATTTTTATTACGTAATTAAAAACAGGTGATGATTTTTGTCCTAAATATATTCAAATCCATTTGGACTTTAATCATCACCTGTTTTAAATCGGTGAAGGGTAGCTTTATGAGATATTAAAATGATTTTACCCAATTTCTTGTTCTATTGATAAAAATTATTTTCTATTCTAATTTCTATTGCTCTATTCTATTGTTCTATTTTTTATTGTTATATTAATATCTAATTATTCTATTGACAAAAATTTTATTCTATTCTAAATCTATTGCTCTATTCTATTGTTCTATTCATCTATTGCTGCCAACACTGATTGTACCGTATTGTCAATCACCACCCAAAAAAGGTTCGAAAACCATTTGATATTGTCAATACATCATGATTATTAAAATATTAACATAATTGATTTAGTAAAGTAATTTTTTTTTCTTTGATTCTTTAAAGTAAAAAGTGATCGTTAAAAGCATAAAATCTAATAAATACACTATTCTAAAAATATATGTTAATTTCCGTAACCAAATTTTTACTACTAATAAATGAAAAAAGAATAAAATGCAATTGCACCAGAAAATCTTGTAATGCTCTTTGGAAGATTATAATTAAAGAAAATATAATAAATCAATGGTATTACATATTAAGTAAAAATTTTTCCTTCTAATGTGATTTAATCCTAAAGATTGTTTACACATGATCTTTCAATTTAATGAGATAAAAATCATGAGGAGGGGATTTTTGAACTATTTAATAAAAACTGATTATAATCATTTTAAAAGGCAATGGAATATTCTAAATATCGTATTTTACTGGAGTGTATCATGCAAGCTTATTTACAAACATAGTGCAGGTGTATAGTAAAAATCATTAATTAAATTTTTTAATAGCGATAGTAAAAATTTTTAAGATCTGCATGCAATATTAAGGACTATAAAGAAATCGTCTTCTTTCATCTTTAATTCCTTCCATAATATCTAACATTTTTTAATTCTGTAAATACAAAATGTTTAATTAAAGGTATCTATACACAATAACAATGTTAGAAATTTGGCTTGCTAATTAAATGATCTTTTTCTCATGAGCATGTTAAATGAACTAATAGCTACTTATAAAATTTAGATTTTTATTTATTAGTTATGTTGTACAAAGATAATGATAAAAAATATTAGATTATAGATATATATATTTCTATGCAATAATTCCTTCTTTGAACCAATTTTTTAGAAGTAATGAAGCTTTAACTGTTTCCTTAAGATCATCACTAGTAAGATTAAAATTAATGGTATCTTTTATATCAGAAAAAGCATGTTCACAAGGAATATTCATAGCCTTCAGAGCAAAATGATCTGCTGCAATAGAAGATACTATTGGAAAACATTGCATTTTTACTTTCCATCATGATAATGGATCTGTTTCTGGTTCCTGTGGAAGAGAAAGGTAAGTTTCTAATTCATCTATTTTTTTTCACTTTACTTTCTGTTTTCACTTAATTTAATAAATTTTTGGAAAGTTTCTAATAGATCTTTAGGTTTAGTAACTGTTTTTGAGTTACTTGTTTTATATGGTAAATAAAGAATTTTTAATTGACTAATAGCAATTTTATAATCAGTTTCATAAAGTGTTTCTGACTTAGTGGACAGATCAAGAAGAGTAGAAATAAGTGAAGACTTTGAAAGATAAGTCCAGTAGTTTTTTAATTTATTGTTCATTTCTTTTGCTGTATTACCATGTGTACTAATCAAAATATATTAATTTAGATGCATTGAAAGATCTAAAAAAATTAATCGTAAAGACTCGTGAGAGGGTTGCAGAGTATTTAAAAAGACTGAAGCTGCTGTGTAAAATGGTTTAAAAAGCTATATTATTTCTTTTATAATTACCAAATTGTCAACTTCTAAGCAATCATTTTTTAAATTCGGGCAAGATATCATAAAACTATCAATAATGGATTGGATTTGACAGAGTCCTTCTATTATTAAATAAGTAGAAGTTTATTTAGTTTCAATATCAATCATAGGATAATAAAATGGACAATTTAAGATAGCAGAAATTTCTTCCATTTCTTTCAGGACCAAGATAAATTTATTTTATTACAGAAATTCTGAACCTTCTGAATTTGATTAAAATATTTTTTTTGATCAGCTTCAGCAATAAGACTAATAATATGTGCAGTGCAGTGCATATACTTAAGATCAGAACTAATGGTTTTTTGAAAAAAATTTAGACATATCGATTATCCAAATTATTTACTATATTATTACTTGTAAAACTGATAATTTGTTTTTTTATTTCCATATTTTTAACGAGCTCAAGAATTTTTTCACTAATAGATTTTTCTGTATAAGCTTTGGGCAAAGGAATAAAGTTGAGGAAAAGCATTCTTTTTGTTCACTTAATATCAACCCAATTTACAGTGATTACAAGAAAAGATTGTTGTGTGTATGCCATCCAAACATTTAAGGCAAGTGCTAATTTACTTTTATTGCTCTTTAAGATTTCTTTAATTTTTACTTTTTGCAAGTCAAAATATTTTCTTACATTCATAGAGAAGATTTGATAGCAAGGAATCTTGTAATATGGATTAAGATTTGTGATGAATTTTACAAAAGATTCCTCTTCAACTATTGAAAATAGTTGTTTGTTAATGATGATCCATCACATTAAATCATAATTCAAAGACTCAATATAGTGTTGTTCAATAATAGAATTAAAGAAAGGTTTATTGGCTTGCAAGAGGTGTAGGTATTTTATGTCAAGTTGGTGTATTGTAGTTGAAATTGATGTATTCTCTTTTAATTCATCTTTATATCTCTTGCAGAACTTGAAAATTTTAAGTTTATCACTAAGCTTATCGAGGTATTTATGAACCAATTCAAACTTTCATTTTTTTAATTGTTTTTTTTTGATTTTAGGTTTGAGACATTTTTTTTCTCTTGAAGAGAAAATTGGATATCTTCATAGGAGAATTCTTCAGAAGAATTATAAATTAGATAAGGTAATGTTGACATAATTATGAAAGTTCGGAATGTAATATTGAATATTAGTAATTAATAGAAAAGTAATTAACTTTATATAATTTTCATGATTTTAAAAATAGAGATTGAACTCTTTGAAAAAATTCCTATTCAGCATTATCAAATTGTTCAAGTTATTAGAGTAATTTATTATATAATACAGCAGCTTTGGATTTACCTGCACCTTTAAATATATTTAAAATTAATTAAGTATGCTATAGAAAAGAAACTTGAAGAGTCTGTTAAATTCTTATTATTTGAATTTTAAGATCTTTTTTGTTTTTGCTAATAATGCTAATTATTATTTTTAGATTAATATCATTGTTGAACATGGCCAGTATTATATTTATTAATTTTGTTGATATGAATAGTGATGGAATCTCTTGAATTATTAATTACACTAGTCGAAATTAGAAAATTCAATATGTCGAATTTTTTAATTTCGACTAGTGTAATTAATAATTAATAATAATTATTATTAACAATTATTAATATGCTGTTATTAATGCATTACACGTCAATTGCTAACAATTGTCAAATTTTAACAATTAAAAACTATTAATAATATTAATATGATAACTAATTATTAATTATTTTATTATTAATTAAATTTTAGAAGTTGTGTATCATTTTAGAAGTCATGTAACTAGATGAATACAGAAAGTATAGAAATATCCCTTTATAGTCTATTTCGAATATTTGAGTGCTATAGAGTAAAAACCTGAAAGTAAATCTTTAAGTTTATTACTATAGCAAACTTTGTCTTTATTATATATTATAAAACTAAGTCCACTACAGTGATAAACTTCAAGATTCACTTCCAGGTTTTCACTCTACAGCACTTATTTGTTGAAGAATTTTTTGCATTACACTATAGATTGTTACTAACTTTGATATTTAACTATTTAGAGGGCCATTAATGCATGTCAGTATGTTAAAGGTTTTTATGTCTAATTATTAGAAGTTACATATTACTGTATACTTTTCAAATTTATATCTACAATTATTTTTCTCATATTGAGATATAAATATAGGTATATACTATACCAATTTCTGATTGATAAATAAAAACCTTTAATATAAAAATCCCTATAGATGCTTTTGAATTACTATAAACTGCTATATATCATATTTTTAATAAACAATACAGATTATTAAAAAGCAATTTAAGATTTTATTTGTTATTTTTTTTACAAAAATGCTAAAATAATTATTCATATGATCAAATTATGTTTTTTATAATTATTATGCTAGAGTTTTATAATACAATGTCAAAATTCCAAGTATATTCTTAGATTCTATTATAACTGATTAAATAATAATTTATTTTAATAACCAAACTACTTTCACTACTCTTTTTTTGAAAAATGTATTTATTAATTTGATTTAATTACATGCTACATTAATTAGAATCATCTATAATATAAAGATCTGAATTTACTACAGATAATATCAACTTTTGGTACAGTTTTCTTTTAAACCATAATAATTGCTATTTTAATTTGTTGTAAACAACATTTTAACTCACTTAGAATAGTATAATAGTGGTATTTTTCAATTTATTCTATTTACAAGTACCAATTCATCAATAAAGTAAACAAGCTTTATTCAAAATGTAGCTCAAGAAGAATAAAGATCCTTACATAGTTTTATTTTATTAGTCTGATAATTATCTTAATGCTACATAGTTTTATAAATACAATCCAAAAAACTATCGATATTAAAGTACATTTTTAGATTCTGTATCTTATTAAATAACAATTGTTTTTTTTTGACTGATTTCATTTGATACAAATAAGTTTAAAAGTTTTATTATAATCTAAGATGTAGATAAATTACTCAATAATTGTCATAACTAGTTATGATATAAGATTTAGCTAGTTATGCTTAAGCCGTAACATCATTGGGGCATCATTGGGGCATTATTGGGGCATCATTAAGATAATTTGCCTGCACTTCTAATTATAACTAAGTTGAATTCAAAACTAATATATAGTAGCAATTCTAATAAATTATAAAAAAAAACATTATTATATCTTTATTATGAAGAGCATTTCATTCCACAATAGAACTATATGTAATATATTATGGTGCACTTGTGTATTTTTAAGTATTAACTAGACTTGAAGTGCATTATTTACTATTATTTTTTTTAACATTTCTAATTGTAAAGTCATATAGATAATGTCTAAACTATCTTTAAATATGAATATGAGTTAGACATTATCTGTATGACTTTACAATTAGAAATGTAAAAAATAATAATAAATAATGCACTTTATAGTCTAGTTAATACTTAAAAATACACAAACACACCATAATGAAGCATTTTATTGAACAGAAATACATATTGCCATGACAAAATCAAAGCAAGCAATAATTAGTTTTCTACATCTGTTCAATAATTATTGGTCTTATAATGTTAATTTCTTGATTCCAATTGTTTGATTTTAATAAGTCACAAAATATTAAAAAGACTAGAGTTTGTTGTAATAGAAACTTAATTGCATTCATTTAATGAATAAATATACCTATATAAAAAAAAAAAAGTTATTTCTGAAACTCTAAATATATTGTGACCTAACTTAATTAACCTAACAATGCAGGATCCTCAAAACCTATCATGTTTCTTAACTAAACCATCTGACAAATAGAACTATAAATCTATAAATATATGAGTTAAACTAGATATATGTAATTATTATCAAATTAAAAATTTTAAACATACCCAAAACTCAAATATAATCAAATCAGCCAACATCTCAGTTCTATGTATAATATATTACAAGTTTCATCTAAAACAATAAAATTATCCTAAAAAGCATACACATCATAGGTCGACCAAAATCACAAAATAAGCAACTTAAAAATAGTAGAAGTTTGCGAAAATGTGAATGAAAAAAAGAATTGCTCAATCATTTAATTCCAATTTTCAAAAAATTAGAAGATGATGATTTCAATTATATAATAAAAAAAATAATTGAATCTCGAAAAATAAATACTTGCATTTAAGCAAGACATAATGATATGTTTATACATGTTTTAAACTTACCTGATCACCAAATTTCTGATGCATCAAAGCTTTTTCAAACAATGATATATCTTCGAGAAAATCGTAAAGGAGAAATATTTTCTATCTATTTACAAAAAAAGACATATGAGTTTATAGATACTAGTTTTTTATAAACACAACTATAATAGTGGTGCATTAGAATTAAAAAAAGAGGATAGTAATCCTAGTGTAGTGGTTGGGTTGTCATTCTTCAAGTAGCAGGTCTAAGATTCAAATCCCACCTACGATGAAATTTGGAAATTATATCTGCATTATAGTAACTGTCTCCTGTTGATTGGTTGGCCTTATGTGGCTGTTACCCAGATACACCAGGCCAGGTCCTCCCAGCTTTGGAAGCTCAAA
Source organism: Cetraspora pellucida (assembly GCA_910591915.1). Classification (NCBI taxonomy): domain Eukaryota; kingdom Fungi; phylum Glomeromycota; class Glomeromycetes; order Diversisporales; family Gigasporaceae; genus Cetraspora; species Cetraspora pellucida. The sequence continues at coordinate 9,142 of CAJVQA010005366.1, read as the reverse complement.
GCATCTATATGAAATGTAACATTACATATACATAGAGGAATGTTTACCGGTGTTGCATAAGACTTCAGTGCAAACCCACAATAAGACCATCAGATGTAGAAGACTAAGGAACTGAGGTGACAGAAACCCACTTGGAAATTCCCAAATAAAAAGGTAGCATGAACTTTCAATGGTACCATTGAACCAGTTGAAGCCCATAAAACATCTTCATAGGAATTGAAGATTAAAACTGGATGACAAATATGTGTAGAGGAGCATATAACCAACCAGGCTGCCAAGTTCGCCAGAGGAAAAGGATACAGAAGTATACTATATCAGGCTATCTAAATTGGTAGTCTGGAATGAGACTGATGGTTCTGAGTTGCAGCTAGTAGGGGATGATAGAGAAGATGCTAAAAAGATGAGTACTGGGGTTCTAGTGAACTTTACAAGGGTAGAAATAGTGTAACGTAGTGGTTAAACAGGTAACTCCTGTGACTACAAGTGTTAGGTAATTATAGCATGTTGCATAAAACTAGGTCTATATGTATGGAACATAAAGGCTCTAGTAAGTTTCCTATCAAGGATAAAGTAGTCCTAAGAAGACCAATAAGCATCAGGAACTTGGATGGGTGGCATCTCGAGATGTTCTCATAATACAAGAAGGACTGCATATGCAGAAGGTTTAAATAGGCAAGACTCCTAGTTGGCTTGCAGATATGGCAACTAATGTAGAACTTATATAGTAATGTATAAGCAAACTACTTAAATTAGGCACCAAAAGTGTACATGTGGCTAGTTGTAATCTCCAATGTAAGGTAAGCCCCTGGTGGCATGCCATGTCCTAATATATTTGAATAAAAACATCACAACTCCTAAGATAGGAACTTTAACTAAAAAAAAAAAAAAAACAATTATAGCTTTTGTCTCAAGACATGAGCAAAGCATATGATTCTGTCAATTTAAAACTTTTTACAAAGTCTTTTAAACAGATATCAATGTCTTAAACCCTTATTAATATACTTACCAATCTTCTTACTAATTACCAAAACTAGGTTATATCTAATCTTGATCTTACTAACTTTTATTTAGTTAAAAAGGGTATAGATCAAGAAGAAACTATAACTTCATTATTCTGAAGAATTTATTATGATTCTCTAATTTATAAAATTGCCTTACAATTTTTAGACTATTCTTTATCTGCATTTTGGAAAACCAACTTTCACTCATCTCAAACCCAAACTTTAAAAACATCTGTATCAGTTTTAGCTTATATGAATAATATTTTCTAAATTGCATAATCAAAAAAAGAGCTTAATCTATTAACTAAAACTGCCACATCCTTTTATCAAATAGCCAATATTTAGATTAATCTAACAAAGTCTATTCTAGTCACAAACTTCTCTACCACTTCTATGTAGTTTTCTAAATCTTTAATTTATTCTATTTCTAAAAATCAACCTTTCAAGTTTCTTAGATGTTGGTTTATACTTAATAACAAACAATCTTAAGCTATCAAACTAATAAAAAAAGAGGCTTATAATTCTATTAATATTACCAGTACAAAGAAAATTACTAACAAACAAATTGTTTACATTATTAATATAATAATTATTTCAACTTTAGAATATTGATTATATAATACTATTCTTTCTTATACTATATATAACTAAATCTTATCTAAATACTTTACTGTAGCAAAACACAAGTCTTATCTTTCCAGATCTATACCAAACAGCACAATGCTTAACTCATATTTATATAATATTTATAATATATATGACATTTGACTTTAGCATTATATCTTTAATTATCTCTAATGAATCAACAATCCTAATCTTCTTGGCATTATAACTTAAATTAGACTTCAACAACTACAAAATAACTCATAGTCTCTTATTAATATTCTATATTATCCTAAACCAATTATTAATAGTCCTAACAAACACTTATTAAACTTTAAAATTATCTAACTTTTTATTTATCTAGGCTTAGTAATCTTAGCCAATTCTAATATTATATAGCCTTATACAATTAGTAATAGAAGCCAGTTACTATAATCAATCTTATCTTAGCATTTCAAATACCCAATCTTTAAAAAACAACTTAGACAATCTAATATTATGTATCTTGAACAACTCTGTACAGCTGACAACAGTATCTTATTAGATTGGAAACATCTCTTACCTAGACTTTTATTCTTATCTAAAGGAAGAAAACCTCTTTAGTTTTTCTACTTAGAAGATACAATTTTAGCATACTCTTACTACCAAAATATACTACCATACTACCAATCACCTGGTCATAACTTTTATACCTATTATACTATTAATATATCTAAAAAACTTACAAAATCTAAACTTTGGTTACTTTCATATTATAATAAAAAAATTATTATTAGAAAAATACAAAAATACTTTCTCTCATTTAACCATTACTCTATCACTCACTGGACTTCCAATATAGATTTAAATTACTTAAAATTCTATTATTTACCTCCTGCTAAATACAAATGATATACAGAATGTCATCTTAATTCTCACAGAATTAATCAAACTTGTACTGTCAAAGTTTTTGCAATTATTTTAACACAATTTCTTGGCAAAACTAATTCTAAACACTAACTCAACCTTAATGCAAATTACTTGGACCTTATCTGCTCTATAGCTGTTAAGCATTTAATCTGTATTTCTCTCCTACTTATAATTCCTATTTCTAATTCAATCATTTTTGAAATCTTTATTCCAAATAAAACTACCAACAAACTTATATCTATCTCTCAATTTAACCACTCTTATCAACAATTATTCTTTTATACTAATGGCCAGTAATTGACATTAGTATTGATCAATGCACAATAGATATTGGTTAGATTCAAGTTGATAATAATAATCAAACTATTAACTTCTTTTCTGCTAAAATACAGTTCTAACTCTCATCATATAAAGCTGAGCTTTTCTCAATTATTACTGTAATATTAACAGCTTCATGCAATTTAGTAGTTAATATTTTTACTGATTCCTAATCAGTAATTTCCAAATTTAATAACCTTCAACTTTACTTAAATCATTCTAATAAGTTATTCAAATTTAACTTATGGCCTATTTGGCTCACTTTTTCTAATATTATTAAATTACACAAATTACAAATTATCTTTCATAAAGTGCAAGCTCATTTAGATAATAATCTTAATGAATAAGCAAACTCTCTTGCCAAACAACATCCATCATCACCACTTCTTTCATTTAATTACACAAACCTTTCAATTCTTATCATATTCTTCAATAAGAGCAACATTACGTAAAACTTTCTACATGATATTTTATTAAGCATATATATAAAGCCTACATATTAGAATATGAGTATCTCAAAAATGTAATAGTAAGTAATCATACTTTAATCAGGATATTGACTGAAGATCCACTTGGCTTTATTTTAATTATAATCAAAAATCTTTACATAATATTACTAATATTAGACTCAATTAACTAAAATTCTTTAAAATCAAAACTCTTTTTAATAAGTTACCAATATATCAACTATTTTATACTATTTATTTAAACCAATATCCAAATACTAATTGCTTTTACTGTAACCTAGCTAACTCTTACTCTTATTAGTATACTTGCACTAATACACTTTTGCTTAACCAAATTATTTAAATATCTATCAATCAAATCATCTTTAGCAAATTATCTGATCTTGATACTTATCAAAAAAATGATCTAATTCATAAAATTCTTTATTATCCAGCTCTTAATTCCTTATACATCTTACCTAATACATTTTATTCTAACCTTATTCTCAAAAAACTTATTTCAAAGTTACTTATATCAATAGTTCAAAACTTTGATATATTATACAAAATTGCCTCCCAAGTTATTATTGATATTCTTCTCAATATTAATAAACAATCATATAAACAATTATGAAAAACATATTGCATTCATTCCTTTAACTAGAAAAAACAACAAAATAGACCTCAATCTTAACCAATTAACAAACCTTCAATATTATTTAACTCAGCAACTAGGCATATATGTTTTTGTAGGAACTATACTTATTCATGCCTCTGCAGACTTTCAGATCAACTATATACTTACTTTAACATATGCTCTCCTATTGGTCAAGCAATTCACAAAATTAATATTTGGTCTATTCTATAGATCAAATATAGCATATCATCAAATTATATACTAAATATTCAAATTTAGATGAGTTTTGACCACTTTAGTAGGTTTAGGTTACAGATAAATTAGTCTAAGCTTTTATTCTTGCATGTAATTTTCAATTTATTTGTTTTATACAAATAGTAGTAACTGTATAGATAGCAGTTTAATGGTTAGCTCTAATTGCAAGTGTTGGTTTCAGTTATAGCATATATATATATAACTATTTTAAATTATTAATAAAGATATAAGCAAGGCCTTACCTTAATATCAAAAAAAAAAAAGAATATAGATCAAAAAGCATAAAAAAGCTAATCTAAGAAAAAGCCAAAACAACAATACAAAGCTTTATCCAAACATTCAAAGAAGCTAAAGAGTTTATAACAATATGAACAAATATAGCATAGAATGGTTTCTTTAAAAATGTATAAAAAAAATGTTATGAAGCAGTTACTAACTAAAAAAAGACAAATAAAATTAGCTTTGCAGACAAAAAAAAAGAAAAAAAACAGTTTAAAAAGTAATATAGTTAGTAAACTGATAAAAAAGATAAATAAAAGAATTATAGAGAAGAATTAAGACCAAGCTATAAAAGAAAAAAAAAAAAAAAAAAAAAAATACAAAGTTCTTAGTTAGGTTCAATCAGAGATTATATAGAAAGAAAAATAAAACTATTTTTTTGTAGTTCTAATAGCTAGCTTGGTATAGCCATCTAGTCAGATTAACTTCTAGCCAGTGTAACAAATTACTTTTAAGTATTTATAGAAGCAGCCAAAGAATGTTGAGCCAGAATTTAACCAATTTTGTACAAAATTATATATACAAAACTTTTAATAAAGGTGATCAGCAAGGCTGCCAAAGTTTAAAAAAAAAAATAAAATAAATAAAAAGTAAAAAAACATAACAATAAATTTTACATAATTGTCTATATGATCACTAATCTTTAACATAATTGGTTAATCATATAGAGTTGCATAATAATAGGTCTTATTGTATTTTTTGTTATATTTTTTTATTATTATTAAGATGATCTTTTAACTTTTATTAATAACTTTTTTGGTAATATGATTTTATTAACTATTACAAGAAGAGTATACAATTAGCTATATATGTTATTTTTTTATATTGCTTATTTAATAAGTCTGTTTTAAGATTTTTTCTAATTGCCATATCTATTATCTTTGCTTGAATATTCTATTTTAAATTCTTTAAACTTGCATTTGTATTAATATTACTAAATCATGTTCAGATTATTATCTTAATCTTAGAACTATTTTATTTATAAAATAAATCTCTTAAAGTCTTATATATTCATTTTAATAGCTAATCTAGTATTACTATAACAGAATTAGCATTTGTAATTAGAGTTTTATTTTTAACCACTATGCTTTTGTAGAGTTTATTTGGCCTTTAGCATCTACTTTATAGCATATTTCTAATACTTTAATATACTCTTGTCTGTTTTCTAAACTTCAAATCCAGATAGTTTATATAGAACTATAATCAGGTTATCAGTATATTAAGTTGGCCAAAATCTTTTTTTTTAGTTTATACTAACAGCCTAATTGGTGGTACCTCTAAGACTTCCAATTTAGAGATTCTTGCTTATCAGAATACTTTAATATTAGTATTTGTTTCTAGTAGTCTAGTCTTTATAATAGTAATATTAAAGATCTATGCTATTTTTTTATTTAGATCTTCTAAATAGACCTTTTGTTTTTTCAATTTTAATGAATTTATATAGCTATAAGAACTTATCTAAAGTTTGCATTACCTAATGCTAGTTTACATTTCTTTGTATAACCAGTTACACAAATGCTTTATAACCTAACAGTTATGCTAATATAATTGCTATTACAAATATTTTAATCTTTTTTTTTTTTTTGTTAAAGGCCATACTTTGTAGTGATACTTTATAGTAATACTTTATTGACTTTTTATTGGGTTAATTATTACAACTATTTTTACAAAGATGAGAGAACAACTAGTTATACATGCAACTTTTAGTTGCTTATTTAAGTAGTTCAATCTAAGGTTCTATACCAGATGCTGTATTTATAACCTACTAGGAGATTATTTATTTAAACTCTTTAATCATCTGCTTTGTCATAATGTAATACCAACTAACCTTCTATATATATCTAACCAGTATACCATCTAAGCAATATGGTATCTATCTTTTTTGTACTAGTTCTTAGATCATTACATATTTTAGAGTATATTACTTGCCAGTAAGGTGCAAAAGGCCTCCTATTGTTAACTATCTACTCACTTTTAAAACACTAACAAGAGCTACTTTTACAAAGTTTATCTAGATCCTAGTACTAACTTCACAGCATATCTCTAGTACTTTTAATATACTTCTGCTTTGAATTCAGACTTCCAATTCAGATAGCTCAGAAAAACTGTAATCTGTTCTTGGTATATTGAAGTTAGTCTAATATCCTTTTTTTTTAATCTAAAATCTAGCAGCCTGGTTGGTAGTACTTCTTACCTAAGGTTCTTGCCTACCTAATTTCTTCACATTGGTATTCATTTCCTAGGTTTAGCCTTTACAGTAGTATTGTCAAAGATTTGTATTATCTTTTTGCTTAGAATTTTTAAGTAAGCTTTAGCTTCTTAGTTCTACAGATTTACACAGTCCAAGGACTTTTTTTAGATTTGCACTACTGGTACTGGTTTGCATTTCTCTGTATAACAGGTTACATGAATGCCTCAGACCTGTTAGTTATGCTAGTGTAACCATAGTTATAGGTATTCAATTTCAACTGATCGACAGAATGCTATTACTATAATATTGTCTATATATTAAATAGGTAATTATTCAAATTTTACTATTGATAGGTTTTGAACTCACAACTTACTACTTAGAAAGATGACAACTTATCCACTTTACTAAATTGTCATACTCTTGATATTTTAATCTAATTATTAAAAATAATTATTATAATATAAGTATTATATAAATAATTATTTAAATTTTTACTATTAATAATTATTATAATATAAGTATTAGATAAATAATTATCTAAATTTTTATTGTTAACTACTTAAAAGGTTGACAACTTATCTACTTTATTAAGGATAGAGTATATATAGATCATTTTTATATAGTTTTGTATGTTTCTTTAAAATTTTTATTTAAAATTAATATATAATACTAATAAAAACTTTTTTATTTTTTAATTAATTAAGAAAAAATTTTTTTTTTTTTTTTTATTAAGGTGACCTCTTTGGTCTTTGACTTTTATTAATTACTTATTGGTATTGTGATTCAATAAACTACTACAGAAGAGTATACAATTAGCTACACATATAACTTTTCTATATTACCTATTTAAGGAGTCTACTCAAAAGTTCTTCACCAATTGCTGTACTTAATACTCCTGCTTAAATGTTTTAATTTAAACTTTTTGAACCTGTAATCTGTGTTAATTCACTGGGTTATATCCAGATGCTCAGATCATCATCTCAACCTTAGGACTAATTTATCTTTGAGGTAAACCTTCCAGAGTCTTTTGTATTCATTTTTACAGCTAACTTAGATATCATTATAACAGAACTAACACTTATGGTCAAAGATTAACTATTAACTGCTGTGCCATTGTAAAGTTTACTTAAATCTCAGCATTTACTTCACAGTATAACCCTAGTACTTTAGTATACCCTTGCCTTTTTCTCTGCCTTTTTACCAAACTTCTAATCCAAATAGCTTATATAAAACTACAACTAGTCTATTAATATATTAGATTAGCCTAATATTCTTTTTCTTTAGTCTATTATTGCAGTCTGGTTGGTGGTACCTCTAAGATTTCCAACCTAAAGGTTCTTGCCTGTTTGGCTATTATGACTAGATACTAAACCTTGGTATTCATTTTGCCAAACTAGTCTTTACTGTAAAGCTATTGAAGATTTAGCTACCTTTTTATTTAGGTCTTTTTAAATAAACTTTTTGTTATTCAATTTTAACAGATTTATATAGTCACAAGAACTTATCTAGTGTTTGCACTGTCTGATTTGTCAAGTTTTATTTCTCTGTATAACTTTAATATTACACAGATGCCCTATGACTTGCCAGTCATGCTGGTGCAATTACTATTACAGGTATTCTAATCTAATTGTTAGTAACAGTTGCCATAATATAAATATTATATAGGTAATTATTCAAATTTTTATCATTGATAGGATTTGAACATCCAACCTACTACTTGAAGGGTTGACAACCTGATTACTTCACTAGGTTACTATACTTTATAAAAAAAAATTTATACTATTATAAATAAAATTATTTATTTTTTACAGTAGACTTTTAAATTATTGTATTATTTTGAAAAAATATACTTGTATATATGATAAAGTTTTCTTAAATTGGTTAAAATTTTCTTAGTTAGTACAAAATTAAATTTGATTAGTTAATTTATATGAGACTATAAGTTAATTTTAGATTTTTATTATTTTGCACATATGCATTATAATATACTTATAAGATCAGATATAATATAAAATCAAAACAAACTAATTAGTATATTAATTTAGAATAAAGGCCAGTGTTAAGATAAGTTATAATTAAGTAATAATAAACTAATTTTAATATTAAAATTTTGCAAGAACTTTTTTTTATTAGAATATAAAAGTAGTTTTATAAGCAAAATTTGAACTACAAGTGATTTTTAGAAAAATCAATATTTTCTTTTGATTTTACATTACATCTGATTTTACAATATAATTGGTTAATCAGATGGGTGCATTACAATGCACATGTGCTAAATTACATAAACTTTAATTTTATTATATAATTTTATATCCTAATATTTAAAAATTCATATATTAATGAGTTTTTATTCAATTTTAATAATTTTGCTATTATTAAAATTAAAAAAACCTACTCTATAACTTTTACTTAATAATTTAAATTAGTTTTTTTTTTTTTTTTTTTTAAACTTAAGCAGTCACGCTAGTACTTTATTAAGATTTTTGGAATTACATTAGCAATT
>CAJVQA010005365.1:0-16230 GCA_910591915.1 Cetraspora pellucida | reverse complement strand
TAGAATCGTCTCGGTGAGCTGAATCCAATGGTGGTTGTTTCATCCAAATTGGTTCAGTACATCAAAAGTTATGGTCAAAAATGTGTAAAACTCTTAATATCAATACTGATCACTATTATGAAAAAAAGTTAGAAGTCATAGTGGAGTTAGATATACGAATATGAAAAAAAATAAAGAAATCACAACGCTAATCAAATATGTTAATGAAAAACTACTAGTACTAAAAACTCTAATGAAAAGATGATCTGATATATACAAAATGGCATATTACATTCTTTGTAATGAAGACCAAGAAGAAGACCAAAAACACTTAGCTATATGTAAAGAACATGAAAATGGTTAGGCCATTATAAAAAACTTAGCTATTAATTTGACTTGGACAAATCTCTCAGAAGAAACTCAGAAGAAAATAAGCAAATCAGAACTAACAAAAATCTTATGAAGTGATTTAATAGAAGGGAAAAAAGAATATAGATCCAAAAGCATGAAAGGACTAATTTAAGAAGAAACCAAAATAATGATACAAAGTCTTACCCAAACCCTCAAAGAAGCCAAAAAGTTTATAACAATATGGACAAATATAGCATAGAATGGTTTTTTTAAAAATATATGGAAAAAATGCTATGAAGCAGTTATTAAATAAGAAAAAACAAATGGAATTAGTTCTGGAAACAAAAAAAGAAAGATAACAATCCAAGAAATGATACAGTAAAAAATGTAATAAAAGGGATGGATAATAGAGTTTTAGAAAAGGATCAAGACTGAGCTATAAAAAAAAAGAAAAAAGAAGAAGAAGAAAAAATACAAAGTTCTTGGTTTGGTTTGGTTAGGGATTATATAAAAAAGAAAATAAGACCATTTTTTTATGGTTCTAATAGCTAGCTTGGTAAGCCCTCTGGCCAGACCACCATCTGGCCAGTACAGCAGACCCTTCTAGGCACTCATAGAAGCAGATAGGGGATGTTGAACCAGAATTTAGGCCAATTTTGTACAAATTATGTATATAAGACTCTTAATAAAGATGATCAGCAAGGCTGCCAAAGATTAAAAAAAAATATATATATAAACTTCTTCTTTATCTGAATAATATTTTTCATCTTTTACAACAGCATAGTTAATTTTTCTATTTGTTTATATTTTTGTATTCATCTGATAACATTATTCATTGGTAGGTAATTATTCTGTTATACAGTCTCTGATGATGTGTTCATATTCATTACATCGATGATAAATAATAGTAGGTCTTAAATTATTAGCAAATCTTAGATAGTTATTAGGCCTCATATTATTAGTAGGTTTTGGTTTTTAGTAAAATTATCTAGATTAGTTTGGATACTATTAAGTTTGTAATTCAGTTTGAGCACTTAATTAGATGCAATATATGCATAGTTTTATGACATCAGGTTTATTTGTTTGGTTAGTTGTTCTATTTTCTTTTTATATACAGCAATATTAGGATTAGTTAAGCCAGAATCAGCATTAGTAGTGAAGTCAGTTCCTTGTTTGTGAGTCTTAGTAAGTTGAAAAAGTCCATTTAAGTCTGCAGAGTTATGAATAAGAAGAATAAATAACGTTGCTAGACATAATCCTTTCTTAAAATAGTATAACTTTTGTGCATCTTAAAGTGGGGTTTTAGTATCAACTCATTTGATTAATCTTTTAAATCTACTATAGTAAGAGTCTACAAGTTCTTCTGGTCCTTGTTATAAGGTATCCAAGTCTCTAAGCTATTTATTTTGTCATCATTGAGTTCAAAAAATATTTGTAAAAGCTGTTTTTACAATATACCAAGTTGTTTTTCCTTTAGCATAATTGAAAACAGTAGTGATCTAATCATTAGCATTATCTTTTAAAAAGGCAGCAAGGATATTCTTTTTTCTAGCTAAATTTCATTTGTTTGCTTTGAAAGCTTTATCAAAATCTTTAATCCAAGTAAGGGGGTCTTGAATTCCATCTCTTCTGAATGGTTCAATTCTTAATAATATACTTTCTTTTTTATTGTCCTTTAGGAAGTCATAGATTAGTTGATTAATAACCATTGTATTGATAAGTAGACTTGCAGGTTTGAATGTAGGACTAAATTATATTGAATTAAAAGTTGTTAGAGAAAAAAGATTTTGAAATAAATTACTATAATTTTCAAAATTGTTATGAAAGCAATTATCTTTAAAATCTTCATTAGTTAAAAAAAAGAGTTTCTATAAAAGCAACTAGTATATACAGCTAAACTAGCTATACTATTGATTATTTCAATAATATTACTAGAAGAACAGATATATCTAAAACTAAAAATAAATTTAAAAATAGTATTTTTCAATTGAGGTAGATTAAACTGAGTATAAATAGAAGATATCTATTTAAAATATTCTAGTAATTTGTTAGAAAAGTTACTAACAGAGTATTCTATATAATACCACTGATAAAAATTCTGAAAGTTTTAGGGAATAAAAGTAGTTATTAAATAACAAATGTTACAAAAGTCATCTGTTTGACTCAAAGAAGATCCTGCTAAATGTTTTCTTTGATATATAAATATTTTTAATGTATATTCTTAAAAATTAAAGTTCATATAATAAATAGAAGATTATTATATATTTGTATGTTTTCTAAAAGTCAAAAACTTGGGTTTGTTTCAATTAAGTAAAATAGTAGTCAGCTAGTTCAAGGGTTTTTAAAGAAAAGACAAAAGTTCCATCTTTCTGTTTAGTAGAATCAACTAATTTTTCTAATTTTTATTTAAGAAACTTCTTATAAGAAAAAGCTTTCTAAGCAAGAGTGTTTTTAATATGTTCAGATGTTTGTGCAGTCATAATACCTCTTTAAGTATTAAGTATTAGTTCAATTTTGGGTTTGTAGTCTCAATATTTGATTTTTGATTTGGTTTTATAATGTAAATCATATGACCAATAGTCTTTGCAAATTGTTTTTCTGGAGAGAAAAACACTGTTAATTTGATTGCGGGTTTCAGTGAAGTTTTTATTCTAAGATAAGCTTAGTAGAAACAATGTGAAATCCTTCAAAGAATATATATTTAAAATTTTAGCTCAAATGAATTAAAATTGATTAACTTTATTTAGTAACAAATGTTTTATAAAACTAAAGTTTTTTTCTTATTTTTCTAATTTTTAAATGAAATAAAATAGGTGATCTTACAGTTACTACCAATTTGTTATCCTATATCTACTTCTTTTTAAGATAGTAGATAACTAGAAAAATTTTAAACAGTAAACACTTTTTATAACCTCACTTGTTATTGTGTTATAACTAAGTTGGAAGACATTTTTTTTAGAAAACTTAGCAAAAAAGATTTAAGACAATTTGCAATTATGAAAGAGGCTACAATTAAAAATATATGAGAATACTAATAACTGTTTAATTTGAGTAGTATAAAGTAGTAGTTTATTAGTAAAAGAGTATGAAGACTCAATGTTGAACTTGGGGTCCACATCGACTACTTTTATACTTTTTGACTATATAGTATATATAATGGCCTATATCTTTTATATGTACAAGATATTTTACAACTACTATTAATAAAATAAATAAGATATGTTTGATATATAAAATAAATAAAAGAAATAAACTAAATAATATATATAAACTAAATAGAATATAAAATGTATGTGCTTTAAATTATATAAATGTTATATGTTTGATGTGTATGATATTTCGCGCAGTAATTATTCAACTAATCAGATCATAGCTTCTTTATTAATTTGGTTATTGGATTCAATTTTGTGATTCTGTGATCAGAAATGGATGATCTATATCTTGTTAGAACCATTTCAGTGAGCTAATTCAAATAGTGGTAGATTCATCGAATTCTGTTCAGTAGTTCAAGAGTTATGATCATTTTTGTAAGTTAACAATATACTAAAATTCTTATACTTAACAGTTTCAATCTGTATAACTTTTCACATATACCTTTTCTTATTTCTATTCTATCTGGTTTAGTTTCTATTGATCTTATTTCTATCATCCACAATGTTTCTATCTCTTACTGTACTGCTACTATTCTTTCTATCAAATTCCTTTTTCACTTAAACCAACAAATATACAAACAAATATAGATCTCATACTGTATTTCATGTTCTGCACAGTTCTAAACTATACTTTTTATTAATTTAACTTATAGTCACTCTTCTAGTTTACCCTTACCTTCAATTTCAATATCACAAATTATTACTAAAATTGATTTTTGCACTATCCAATAAATTAAATACCATACCTCTCTCTCTTATATTATTACTCAAACCCAAATCTAGATGAGTTTTGGCCACTTTTGTAGGTTTAGGTTACAGATTATATGTCTGAGTTTTTATTCTTATGTAATTTAAAAGCAAGCTTTTCTTTGTAAAAACTTTAATTGAATTTCAATAAAGTTAAAGGCATGGCCTTACCATTAATATTTAAATAATAATAATAATAATAATAAAATAATAATAATAACTAATGATAATAAATAATAATAATTCATTCTATAACATTTCTGTTTCTTTTAAAAATTTACTTTGTAAATTTTATGTTCTAATTAATTCAAAAAGTTGAGTATACTTATTATTCAGCAACTTGATAATATGTGTTGCAGTCATATACTTCAATTATAGAGTTATTTCTCTTAATCATAATTCAAGAACTTTGTATATTCTAAGAGCACCTTTCTACATATTCTTTGCACTTCTTGTTACTTGAGCATTCTGGATAAGATCTTTAATCTTAAAAGAATTATTGGACTTTAAGATTATTTGTTCCAAGTAGTAATAAGCTTCAATTTTCTTGTTAAGATTATGTCAAGTATATCTAGAAGTAGATAAGAACTTTAAGATTCGATTAACTTGTTCTTTCTATGTTCTTTCAGAAAAAGGATTAGTTATATTTTGGATTGTTAATACTGATATCTGTTTTAAATCATTTATTATTTAAAATAAATGGTTAGTATTATTACTTTCTAACTTAGTAGTTACTTCATTAAGTAAAGTTTTAACTAGTAAAAGTTGTATTTCTTCTAATTGTAGAAATTTATTAATATTAAATTCTATAGAGGCTTCTATTATAGGGTTTAAACTAATAACTTTTTCTGGTTCTTTATCACTTTAAAAAATAATATTTTGAGATTATATGTCTAAGTAATTTTGAGATGCAGGATCTTTATACCTATTTATTCTAATTACTAATCTATCTTTTATTCTTTGTATTTGCTAGTATTTTTTTTTTCTTTTTAATTATCTTTCTCAACTGTCTATGATTTTGTGTATAATATATTATTTATTCTTTTCTTTTCTTATTCTCTGATATACTTTTTTATTTAATTTACATTGTTTGTGTATTTTGTTTGTTTGTTCTGAAGCATCTTTTGACTTTTTTGCTTCTTGGTTATTAAGTACCTTTAGTTCAATTATTTTGAACCACTTTATTTTTTTTCTTTTGCTTGATAGATCTTGGTAGTTTTTTAGCTATTGCTATATGATTAAACTTTCTTTTTTTGTATTGAGTAGCTGGTTTAAATATACTAAACCTTTTTCATTTACTTTAGTTCTAGTTTTCTTTTATAAACTAGTATCTACAAGTTTGTTTATTTTAATGCTATACCTGAACATTGTCTATAAGTTGCTTTTAATTTTTATATTTATTTTTAATTTTTTTGTTTTAAAATTGTTAGACAGGCCAAGTTATTTTTCTAACTGTTTATGTTTCTTTTACTTTTTATATATCTTTTATTAGGTCTGCTTTTTGGCAACCTTGTGTTATTCTTAGTTTTGTTAGCTGTTCTAGACTGTCTTGTTTGTTTAATTTTCTTAATAGTCTATTTACTTGTTTCATTACTATTTTTTGTTATAACATTTTGCAATTTCCAAGGTCTTTGTGCTCTATTATATAGTTCTCTAATGTTCTTTGTAAGTTATTTTTCTGTTTTGCCAAACTTATTATTGGTTAATGTATTTCACTTAAGCTTTTCTTTGAAATCTTTATTAGCTATAGCATATAACTTAGTTTTAGTATTATTATCATATTGTTTATATATGCAATTTGACTTATTGTCATTTTTTTATATCTGAAATTTCTTATTGTTTGGCTTATTATTTTTTTACTTTTTTCTTTACTAGTGCTTTATGCATTCTGCTATTTAGCCATATTCCTAATAATAAAACTATCTTGTTTCTTAATTCTTCTATTATTTTGCTTTTTCCAAATATTCTTTCTTTTTCTTCTTTTTTTAATTTTATATTCATTATTAGTAGCTTTGATTTTATTTCATTTATCTTAATATCATTTATTGTAAAGAACTTTTCTGCTATTTCTAAGATTTTTATCAATTGCTGCTTATTATTTATAATCTATATTATATTATCTGCATATGAAATTGTTGCTTGATGATATTTTGCAATATTGTTGCATTGCATATTTTTTTCTATTTGTTGCTCTACTATATAGTTTAAACTTTCACCTTTTTGTACTCTTTCTAGCAATGGATTATAAAAGAGTTACTATATTAGTGATAATATTACTTTACCCTAATCTATACCATTTTCTGTTATTTCTTTTGTTAAACTATAAGCTGTAATAATTCTTAGTTGTCTTCTATAAAAAAAATTTAAAATATATTTTACTGTTTCTTTAGATATCTTAATTTTTTGCAATGCTAATTCAAGACTTTCAAGTAAGACTAAGTCAAAAGTATTTATACTTCTTTATTCTTCTTTTTTGTTTCTTTTATTATAATATTTAGAATATGTACTGGTTGTTCTGTTGAGTTATCTAAAAGGCCTACATAATTTGGTCCTTTAAGTATTTTTTTTTTTATAAATACCTTGGCAAGTCTTTTTGTTATCAGCTTTGTTACAATCTTTTTAAATATTTATATTAGAGCTATTAGTTGAATGTTATTTAAACTATATTCCTATTTAACATCTAGGGTCTGTGCCTTGAATTTTTTTTTTTAAAAATAGATTTACTATGTTTTTCTTAATAAAAATCTCATGTAACAATGTCTTGTAGAGTCATTTTTAAGGCACAGACCCTATCTTTCAGAATTAGATAAACTTGTACTATTTTTTATTTGGTTGGTATTTCTTCTACTTTTAAGCACAAGTCTGCAAAGCTTCTAAATACTTTTTGTGTTTTTCTTCCTGTTTACTTTATTAGAATATAACTTATATTTGATATATTTGAAACTGTTTTTATTTTTAACTCTTTTAGTACTTCTTTTTATTCTCTTTCTTTGATTTTTTGTTCAACTTCTGTGCACTATTCTTTTTTAATATTCTTTTATAATATATATATTTCTTTCTACTATTCTGACATCTCTTCTAATTTGGTATTTCTTTTTCTAAATTGCTTTTTGTAATGTTCTGCTACTTTTTTCTAACCTCTTTTGGTTTTGTTAACAAACTTATTTCTTCTTTGATCTGCTTAATAATTCTGTTAAGTACTATTTTTTATAAGGCCTATTCAAGAAACTTGCTATCATTTTCCCTTGGTCTGTTTTAATTATTTTACATCTTATATCTATATTTTCTTTTATTTGTCTTTTTTTATGCTTGTTTTTATTCTTTCTTTCTTCTTTTTTGTAATAGCTTTTTTCAATCTTTCATATCTTCTATTTATGCCTTCAACTATTGTCTTTGTAGTTTTAGTAGTTTTGCATCTATTTTTTTGCCTAACTCCTTTAATTGTTTGTTTATTCTGTTTTTTTTTTCTTTTGTTACTTTCTGATTCTTTTTTATCTTTGTATATTTAATTAGTCTTTGCATTTTAATAACATTTCTTTCTAGTTGCTATTCTTTCAAACTTTTTTTTCTGTTTGTTATTGTATTGTATACTTTTTTCTTAAGTATATGTTTGCTTACTGCTATAATAATTACTTTTTCTATTATATCCCAAATGTTATTTATTTTGTTTATTTTTATATCTTTATCTTGTTTTTCTTTCTGAATGCCTTTTAGAGTTTTTTTAGCTTTTAATCAGTTTTGTAACTCTTGCATGTAGTTTTTCCAGTCTTTTGTTTTTGTTTGATCATACAAAAATATTGTTCTTAATTACTTTTTTCTCTTAATTACTTTTTTGCTTCTTTTTGCTATTATGTGTTTAATTTACATTTCTGTTGTTATTATTTTATAATCACTTTTTGTAATTTCTTTTGCTTCTTTAATTTCTGCTTTTTGCAATCTGGTTGCTAGTTTATCTGACATCTATATATAGTTAATTCTTGTTGCTACTCCTTTATTTAATCATGTATACTGTTGTCTTGTTAGATGCATATTTTTGTATATATTGCTAAAATCTTGTTTTATTATCTAATTAAAGATTAGCAATCTTTTGTAGTTTGCTGTTTGCAGATGTTGCCTATTTAATATATTGTCTACTGCATAATTAAAGTTACTCATTATAACTATTTGTATTTGTTTTTTCTTTTTAAAACTGTTTTTAATTTTTTGCTAAATGCTTTTTCCTACTATTTTGTTATTTAGTAATATATAAACTGCAATAACTATTAGTTCTAGTTAATTAAAGTACAGTATAATTTCCATTATATACTTGCTTATATTTTTGACTGCACTAACATGTTTTCCTTTTTGTTCATCTATTAGAATTCTGGCACCTGATTTTTTTTCTTATCTTTTGCTGCATTTATCCAGTACTTTATATAATTTTTTCCTTTAGTATATATTAAGAATATTTTTTTTCTTTCTATAAGATTTATTTCTGTAATTCTCAGTATTGTAATTTTTTCTTCTTCTGACTAGTTAAGCAAATTTTCTAATTTCCAAATCTTTGGTTTTAAGTTCATTAATATTGTGGCATGCAATTTTGATTTTTTTTTTCTTTCTTTCTATTTTTCTTTTAGATGTTCTTGCATTATTTTTGTATTTTTAGTCTTCTTTTCTTTTATTCTGTTCTTTTCTTTTTTTAGACTAGAAAGTATCTCTTTTTTCTTTTTTTCAAAACTTCTTTTAACCATAGTGATAACAGAAGCTGTTCAACTATAGTATAACAACTATAACTTGACAGATTTTATACAAAAGTCTACACAAGACTTAACAAAATACAGAGTAATTTGGGATTTTAAGGCAGAGGCAACAATAGATAATATATGAAGATACTAAATATTGTATTCAGTTTATTAACTATGAAATGTATGAAAACATTTAACTTTCTTGAAGGGTCAAAAAATAGTGCTTTTATAGATATTTTACATGTATAAATAATTACAATAAAGACTACTCTATTGCTAATAAATATTATTTATAATAATAAAAACTAATTGTCCAGAGCAAAGCAGAGGACACTAAATTATTCAGCATATGATACAAAAGTTACATTTTTGATGCATTTGGCTCAAAAATGGTACCTTTTTGATGCATGAACATAAAAATTATGAAATTAACATCAGAAACACAATTTGAAAATTTTTTGTATGTCTGCACGTGTGTCTATATTTGTATTTTAATGTAACACTAATATGCTTATTTTGTGTTTATGTAGCATGCTGATCATCATGTGTTAGGCTTCAGACACACAATGCTACACATTACCTAGTAGATATAATAAATATAATATATATAATAGATATAATAGATATAATAGAAATGATAGATCTGTTAGAAATAATAGATCTAATAGAAATATAATATCTGTAATATCTGTAAGATCTATAAGATCTGTAAGAAATGTAAGATTTCTAACACAGTAATTTGAGTCAATCAGAATCAAGTTACATGTATTAGAATTAGTGCTTTTATTAAAATTGTCCTGATCTCATAATTCTATAATCAGAATCACATAATCTTGTGCTTATTGGAATCATCTTAGTGAGCTGAATCCAATAGTGATTGTTTCATCCAAATTGGTTTGATACATTAAAAGTTATAATCAAAAATATGTAAAATTCTTAATATCAACAGTATTTAATATTGTTTTTTTTTATTATGTTTCTGTTATTTCTTTTTGTATTAGTATTTTTATTTCTTAACCATTCTTCTATATTCTGTAACTGAGAATTACTTTCTATTTTATTGTATCTTTTATTTAAAACCTAACTATTTTTGTCTTAGCTTTTTTCATCAATAGTATTTCTATCTTCTAACTACTCTTTTGTGTCTTGTATTTAAGAATTATTTCTTATTTTTGTATATCTTCTGTTTAGGCTTTGGTTAGTTCTTTTCTAGCTTCTTTTTCTTCTTTTTCTAACACTTACTTCTTTTTTTACTTTTTTTTTTCTTTTGTTTAGTCAGGATACTCAGAAATTAGTATATCTAATTGATTTTGATTGAGTTACCTTTATTTTTTTTTTGTTACAAATGTAATTATCACTGTTTTTCTTTAATTTTCATTTCTGTTTGGCAGAATATAAACTAATTTTGCATCTTTGCTTCTTAGGTAGCATAATAGCAAAACTTTTAAAGTATTGCTTAGCAGCTCTGTTATTTTTGCTATATACTAATTTTGCTTTTGTCTTGCTTTATAATTTTCT
This sequence comes from Cetraspora pellucida, assembly GCA_910591915.1. Lineage (NCBI taxonomy): Eukaryota > Fungi > Glomeromycota > Glomeromycetes > Diversisporales > Gigasporaceae > Cetraspora > Cetraspora pellucida. The sequence continues at coordinate 5,759 of CAJVQA010005365.1, read as the reverse complement.
TTACTTTCTGTTACTCTTACTAGTTTGTTACTGTTAATTGGTATATTTCATGAAGTATCTTCTTCTTCTAATTCTTTTACTTGAACTATTGTGAAAGACTTGTATTTGGGTCTTTTGATTCTTATTATATATGTTTTTTTAAATCTTTTGCAAATATACTTAAGCTTTTTTTTTGTTTATATCTGCTAATAGGTCCTAAATTATTATATATTTTTAGGTTCTGTATTTCCTTTTTCTTAGTATCTATTTGGTTTCTTTTAACTTTTTTTTGCTTTCTTGTCATTCATATTTCTTTTTTTTAGCTTTTAGTATATTGTTTTTTTCTTTTTAATATTTTTTGTTATATATTTTTTACCTTTTTTTCTTGTTTATTCTTTCTTCTTTTGTGATTATTCTGTATTAATCACTTTCTTTTTTGCTAATTTTTTGTATTGTTTCATTTTTGTCATACTTGCAATTATAGTCTATCTTTATTCATAAATTTCCTCTTTTAAATACTTATTTGATATTTTTTAATATAATAATTTTTTTTTTTGGCTACTAATAAAGTTTGTATATTCTTCTTTGATCTTTTTAGATATATTATATGCTAATATGTTTGCAAGTAGACTGTTGTTTTAGTTGCAGCCTCTCTTGCTTAGTATTTATATGCTTTCTTTAAGTAATACTCCTATTATATTAATTTTTTTTTGATTTCTAGTTTTTTCTTTTTTTCTTTCCTTTTCTTTTATTGTTGTTCTCTGTCTTGATTCTTTCTTGTTCATTTTTACATCTTCTTGTTTTTGTTTTTTTTTTGTTTTTTTTTTGTTTTTATAAATAGATGATTTAGCTTCTACTTGGCTGTTGTATGTTTGTTTTACCTTTATACTTACTTTTTCTCTTGCAGTTTTAATACTTACTTGTAAAGTTTTATTAGGCTCTTCATTCTCTACTTTTTTTTTTTGTATCTCTTCTTTCAGCTTTTCTTGCCTTTTATTTATTCATTTGTTTATTATTATTATTTTTTTTTCTATGCTTATTTTGTTTTAGTATTGTTGTATAAAATCAAGCTTTTTCTTAGATTGCTTTCTTTCTATTGTTTTTAATATTTTTCTTGTTATTCACAGAAGGGCTACTTTATTTGGGTCTTGTTTTGTGAGTACTGCAACAATGTTATCTTCTTTACTAGGTATTATGTATGTCTTGCTTGCTTTATTGAAAAAGATTTATTATGCACATTATTAATGTAAAGATTGCATTGAAACTTCTTCTATATTCTTCTAGCAGACTTCTGTTTATATTGCACAATTATTATTATTTTTTTTTTAATATTAATAGTAAGGCCATACCTTTATCTTTATTAAATATTTAATTGAGATTTTACATAAAGTACAATTTTGCTTTTAAAATATTATAGAAAAAATAAAAGTTCAGACTAATTTATTTGTAACCTAAACCAACTAGAATGGCCAAGACTCACTTAGATTTGATTGTTAGTAATTATATATAGGAGATTAGTTTGATATTTAATCTATTGAATATATCAGAAGTTTATTTTTAAACTAATAGAATTAAGTAAAAAAGAATGTAATAAAGGTAAAGCAGCATTTGGAAGTGTATTGTATTCAGAAAGTTGAGCTGTAGATCTTGAGATGCAGTATAAAATTTAGATTTTATAATAAATTTGTTGGTTAAAATGAATTAAAAACTTGATGACAAGTATTGTAGTTATTTTTTTTGATAACAGACTTGCAATAATGTCGATAAGTTCATTTGGTATTAGACCAGTTAGAGTTAAGAAAACTGAAGGTAGTCTGATATACTGTGAATAGTTATACTACTCAACAGCTTAATTTTGTTATGCAAATTAATTATAGTATTTGAAGTAGTATTGAGTGTTTTAGTATTTAAAGTATATTGTAATGAAATATCTATAATGCTGTATAGCAATTAATTAGATGGGCAAGTTGTTCAGTAAAGGTGAAAACTAATTTGATAATATTGATGACAAATAGTTGAGTATGAGTGATTTCATTTATGTAAAATATGTGGAGTAGGAAGATTATCTAATAGAATTTTAATTCTAAAGAATTTAAGAGTAGAAGACTAAAAACTATATGAAAAGTTTGAGATTTTTTAATTATTGTTAATGTATAGCCAAATAGCTTGCTAATTGACTTAGTTAAGGATTTTGTGCTATTTTTGAAAATAATTTTGTATGATTTATAATGCATAAATATGTGTATAACATATTGTACAGATACTGTGATGAATAAGTAGTTCTAAAGAAAAGTTTTCAAAATTTAAAGTATATATAGAATTGTAGATATTATATTACATAAAGGTAAGATATGGCAGGTTGTAATAACTGCATGCAAGTTGGTCTGCAAAATTGTTGTATTGATTATTCTGGTGAGCAGTAACTTTATAAAAAATAATATAAATATTGTATAATTTGACAAAGTTAATAAGTATGTTTTATAATAAAAAATATGGTATATATGTATAAGATAGAGTATGGATTGAGTTTAAGAGACTGTGATATTTAGAGATCACAGACTATGAATCAGTATATATATATATAATACTGTTTTTAGGTACAGTAATAAGAGCTAATAAGATAACAGTAAGTTTAGATTTAAATAAGCAAAACCAGTATCTTGTTTGGGCTTAAAATGTATATAGTATATTGTTGTTTAAAATTTGGGCTTATTTGATAATCTTAGAGCATTATGAGGTACCCAGACAGTTGTTTTTTAGATACTATTATGGATTAATAAATTTATAAAAAATTATACAAAGTTATAAATATTAGAAATTCAATACATTAAAATTAGATCTTGAAGTTATAAACTTACTAATATTATTAAATAAAGACTCACTTTTTGTTTTTACTAACTCAACAACTGAATCAATATGTTTTTGATTATTAGAAAATCATAAATTTCACTACTCAATAAGGACTTTATTATTTTTATACTGCTTTTTATACAAATTTCTGAGAACATCTAAATTATTATAGTTATTCTTTATTTTTCTTTTTAACTTCTTAATTTTATTTTTTTGATCCTTTAAATACTGCTTCATTTGCTGAATCTAATTATTAAGTTCCTGATTTTCTAATTGAGTAACTTTCAAAAGTTGTCTAAAATTTTTATGTTTAACTATTAAATCAATATTATTAGTGGTTAAATTATCTTTACTAGTGTTAAGCCAAGATTTTTTGTTTTCTTGAATAGAACCTACAAGATGTTCATAAAACTGATTAGTTGAAACTATTTAATTATAATAAACTTAATGTAAAAAGTGTAGTTTTAAAGAAAAATTAATAAGTTCAAGCAATTAGTTATAATAAAAGTGCAAGTCATTTAGCTGCTTTTGAATCACTTGCATGCTGTCATTTTTGTAATTCATTTGTTTTACAAGATCTTAATCTGATCTTTTTATAAGTGTTAACTAAACCTTCAAATATGTATTTGAGATCTTTTGCCTTAGTTTCGAATAGTTAAATACTGCAAAAAAAAGGTTTTTGTTAGCAAAAGATCTTAACATTATGTAAAAGACCTACAATTTTATGTTCTTATTTATTTTTTTAATTATAGTTTATTTTAAAGAATTAATTAAGATTATTTAAACTACAAGCTTTTTACTGTCTATTCCAATATTATTTAATAACAAACAAATATAAAGAATATTGTAAAAACCTGTAACAAACTTTAAATAAGTTTAAATTAAAAAACATCAATAAAATTATCAGATCTTTATATCAATTACTCTAGAATCTAATTTCCTAATTTGGTATATTCTTTGACTAAGCTATAGACCAATTAATAAAAAAAGTAAAAACAAAGAAGCTGAAAAATAGTAAACAAAAACTTAAAGAACTGGTAATAATAGAAAAGTTAGAAATAGAGATAATAAAGCAGCAAAAACTAAATGAAAATGTCAATCAAAAAATGTTAAAAATACTAAAAAGAAATTTAATAAGAAACAAAAACAAATATATTATAAATATAAAGATTAGAGAAAAAATGCAAGCCAAAAATATAGGTATAGGATAAATCCAAACAAATAAGATGCAAAAGTAGTTAGAAGAAGAAATTTTATTAGTATTAGAAGAATAGATAACATCAACAATAACAGAATTAATAGCAATATAGGCAGCAATTTTAACTATACTAAAAAAAAACAAGTAAAAATTATATAGACAGTAATGCTGCAATAAGAAATATTAGTAAAGGTTTAAAGCAAATAGATAAAATAAAGATCTTTAAGAAAAAAATCAATATGGATAATAAAGATTATAAATATTATTAATACAAAGAAGATATTAATAAAGTTAGTAAAAGTTAAAAGTCATAGCAAAAACAGATAAAATGACAAAGCTAATAGCCTTGCAAAAAAGAAAACAATAAGTAAGAAAGTAATATAAATAAAAAAATTAGTTGTAAAGAGATAAAGTAATATTTAGAGTAAAAAAACAGATGAACTGACATATTAACAAAACTATTATGCAAATTGATAATGAATGCAAAATAAGGTACAAAATAAAAAAAAACAAAAGCAATCAAAAAGTTAGAACCAAAAACAAAAATTATGACTTATGACTAGATACAATTTTTAAAAAAGCTAAAGATGACTAAAAGAATACATTGTACATTAAGAGAAAGTAGTTCAAGAAGATGTGCATTTATAAAGTATATAATAGATAAACTTTTAACCTTAGAAGAACTTAATAAAAAAAGGCCAGATATATACAAAACAACAGAATGTCAAGTATGTCAAGATAAAGTTAAAAAAATATAAACACATTTGGCATCATGTAAGGAACAAATAAATTTTTAAAAATGAATCCAAAAAGTAACTATTGCAACAGTTTGAAAAGGACTAAAAAAAAAAGAAAGAATCTGTATTTCTTTATATATGCTATATACAGTACTTTTCAGAAAAGTAAAAGCAGAAAAAGTAGATATAAGAGAAGCTTTAATTAAAGATCTAATTTCAAAAAAAACACAAAACAGACTAAAGTACAAAGGCAAAACAGCAGTTTGCAAATATAGTAGCAAAAACAGCATGTGACACTTTTTACAAACAAGTTTAGAAAATATAATATGAAAAAGTTAATAAATGAAAGAAAAAAGAAGATATAACAAACAAAATAAAAAGAAAAAAAATAAAAAAGAAGAATCTAAAGAAAAAAAATTAAAGAAAAAAAGAAGCAAACAAAAGAAAAAAAGAGAAAATCAAAGAAGTTAGAAAAATAATGTTGGGGCTTGTTGTAAAAGAAAGAAGACCTTTTTATTATAAACTTTAAGTAATTAGACAAGGAGCCTACTTCTGTTTGAAGTAGTGCAATAGGTTGCACTTAGGTATCTTTAGAGTGGCCAGATAATGCTAGACTTTTTTTTTTTTTTTTTTTTTTTATTTGTATAATATCAAATAAGAAAAATAAGAATATATTTGTATATCAATTAGATATGAATGTATAACTAAAATCTTATTCCTAAACTACACTATTGTTGTTATATACTACATTATCTAGTGTGATATTATCCTTTAGTTTTCTGTTTTTAGTTGAGTTAATTGACATGAACTTAACTACAGAAAGAGTAAAAAGAACCCTTAAGATTATTTAATTAGTAAAAACAGATATGTATATTGAAGTTTTGAGTAAGAGTTTTAGAAATAAGGAGATCTATATCAGTGTTGAAAGTGAAAGTAATATTGTTAGAATTTGTAAATTGAGAAGTAGATAATCTAATATTGTTTTTCTTTTTAGT
>CAJVQA010005364.1:0-16232 GCA_910591915.1 Cetraspora pellucida | reverse complement strand
CATGTTTGTTACAAAAATGAATTTTGAGTATCTATTTTCCAAATTGAACATAAGAATTAGTTTTATGATTTTCTAAACATAGATAAATTAGTAATATCGAATAGATGATAAAAACTGTCTTATCATATAAACCTTATCATTTTTTTATCTATCCTCCTTTTGGTAATTCTTATAACTACAAAGAACCAACAGACGTTTATTTTTTCTTTGTAATTGTATTCTTAAATTCGATGCACAAATCCATCGTATAACATTAATGTAAATAAAATACATTGACGATCAAAGGTTACATTTGTGTAATGTGATAATCGATGTGACTATCAAGTGTATTAGTACATGCTATTCTATAGATGAACTCTTTTGTTTATAAAAGATATATTATATATTCTATTTATATATCATACTTATATTCTTTATCTTATATATACTAATTATAATGTTTATATTAATAATACTAATTATATTGTTTATAGTATTATTATAATTATGCACTTTATATTACTAATATTTATTATTAACCTAATATATAAGATATATATGTATAAGATATATAATATATAGTAAATACAATGTATACTGCCTGTAAACTTATTTTAAATAAGTAATTAATATAGTTGTTTTGCATCATTTCAATTTATTTTTTTGAAATTACACTTTGCAGTTCATACTACCTTGTTTTTTATTTTAATATTACAAATCATTACTAAAATTAGTCTTTGAACTATTTAATAGATTAAATATTATATCCTTTTCTTTTATATTTTTACTAACATCCAAATTTAAATAAGTCTTGACTACTTTTGTAGGTTAGATTGCAGATTATATATCTGAGTTTTTATTCTTTATATGAAATTTAAAAGCAAGCTTTTTTTTGTAAAAACTTCAATTGAATTTCAATAAAGTTAAAGACATAATCTCACTTTTAATATTTAAAAAAAAAACAAAAAAAACAATAATTAAATTATATATAGTTTATAATAAATTATTAATTTTTAATGCAATATATTAACTTTGAAGTTTAATATTTTTTTATTTAGTAATTGTATTTGTATAAAATTTTAAACATAATTTTATTAAAAGCTATTTATGTAATAACAAGTGTTAAACTTTTAAATTTATAAAAATATTAATTAAATTTGATTTTTTAAAAAACTTTTTGTAAATTTTTTATTTAAAAAGTTAACTCTTATTTATTTTTATCTAAAAAAATTATAAAATAATAGAATTAATAAAAAAAAAACAGTTTAGATATTATTATTTAACTTGTAAAAAAACTTATAATTATATTATTAACAATTTAAAAGCTTTTATTTTAACAATTTAAAAACTTTTATTAATAATACTTTTTAACTAAAAACTTGATATACAAATCTTTTTGCATTGGATCATATCAAATAAAGTGCATCAATTGCAGCAAATTTTTATGTAAAGAGATATTACCTTTTTACATCAAAAATTAATAATTCAATTAAACAATTAACACTTTAATCTCTAATATATCTTCCTTTTAATCTTAAAGTTAAAGTAATAAAATAAGATCTATTATATATAGTGTAATTTACATCATAAATCTTGCAGCGTTAATAATTTTAGTAGCTAAAATTTGCAAAACTTTGTATTTTTCTTCTAATGAAACTTGAAGTTTTTTAAATTAAATATATACTTACTAGCATATGAGTGCATAAGAGTAAAAATTTGTAACTAATCATAGTAAATCATTAATTGTGTTTTCAGGTTTTTACTTTTACGCACTAATATATGTTGTAAGTGGGAATAGAATTTAGTGGATTTGGAATTTCTTGGAATTTTAAAGATTAGAATGTAGGTTTATATAAATAAATTCTACTCTAAAATTGTAATTTTATTAAAAATTCCAAATCCGACTAAATTCTTTACCCACTTACAACATATATATGTCTATAAATTATTTGCTTAAAACAATAACCACCAACACGTCCTATTTTATAATGTTATTAACCCAATGAATATATGCGTTCATCCTTGTAGATTCTTGTAGATTTTGCCAAGACATAAAGAATATATGTAAAAAAATTAATGTAATATTGTGATGATTATTGAGTTAACACTTCTTAAACCTTTCTGCTAGTTCCTTGATCTAAAAAGAATTAACAATTGGTTAATATTAGAATTTAAACTTGATTTTTTTGTGCATTATTATTAATACAACATTTTATCAATTCTAATATTCAATAATAATAAATGCATGTATTATGTATGCTCTCTCTAAATGGCACTAATCTTCTGTCACAAGCATATAGAGTACTTAATAAAATGTCTTTCATAAATACACACTTTCCCTAAATGCACATTTTTTTTAAAAAAAAATCTTTATACGAGGGTTATCGATATGTCCATTACAAAATTTAGTTTATGATGCAGTTATAGATTAAGATGGGAGTAAGATAAAAAAGGACCAAGTTTTAGTTAGCATAAGGTTTTTGAGGCTCTGTGCATTTTTACTTAATATGTCTGACACAATTTCCTACCTCCGATATAAATTATAAATATCTTTTAATATTTTGGCTATAGCATCAAAGGGAGTGCATTTACGAAAAGTTGGCTGTAGTACGTTTTAACATTACAAGCTCATTTTAATCTTTTGATATTTAGCATTTTGCGTTTCATTATAATGAAATATGTTACAAATTTTTGCATTTACTAAACTGCGATTTAAAAATTCAGAATCTTTTTCATCAACTTTAATTAATTTTGGTTTTTAATATTTCAAGTAGTTTCGAAGATCATATAGTGGTTAATGCTCAACCTCTATGTGTTAACACCTACTAATGGTCGCATTTTCTAGTATGACTATGTAATAATTACCATTTTAATTTTAGCATCATAAGAAAATGACGCTATATTACGTGTAAAATTAAATTCTAACCATTTTACATAATAAGCTTTATCGGTTATGTGGTAGAATTCCAAACTATTAACGTTTACGTGTAACATACGTATATAATACTTATCGGGATCACAAATTCCGCCCATTTAACTATGACGACTATTATGATTTAATAAAACAAAATCTTATCGTTATCGTCATACTTGATCTCTCATTGTAAATTCCTTTTTGGAATTAATGTGAAATGCAAGTCATGCATATAGTCAGACTAAAATGCTAATATAATGTTCTCGAAAAAGATTTTAAATTTTAATTTTATAAAGAATCATTTAAAGTTCATATTCTAACCTTTTATGGTCTTAAAAACCGATTGGTATTCTTCAAAACATAAAGTTTGCAAATGACATATTAGAGCATGGCAACTATCAAGTCCATTCATTTAATGGCTGAGTTGTTTTGTAGATGAAATACTTGTTTATAACGGATATAAATTCTATGTTGTGATTTAATCCGTAAAATTACATAATAATATGTTATTGGTATACAGTAGAATAGTTTATCGCCAAACAGCACAAAATAATAATAATAATAATAAATTATATACAAGGAAGGTTCTGTTTTAAAGTAAATCTAAAATAGGCAGACAAATATAAAAATGGGAATCTGGACCAACGGTTTTTCATAATTAGAAAACGATCGGCAATTTGTGTACGTAAAATGTCAAAAAGATTACAACATATTAGTATCGTATGTGTAACGTGTCAAATTTTTTTGTATAAGCATGTCAAATTTATAAACAGGTTAAGTTGGTGATTTAGATCTCAATTTGAACCCATTCATGCATTTGCATATTTATTTTTTTAAAATTGCGGTATACAATTTTTCTACAATTTAAATGTGCACTGATGTATGCTCGGAGTTTCGGAGTTCCGAAGATCATGGCTTGTTTATATACGTATATTCATGATTTGTGGATTTTAATGCATAATTACTTCATTGGTTTTTATTTTTGTAAATTTAATCAATTTTCGTAACGTAACAAAGCACTTTTATAACGAAACCACTCATTGGGCTCCAAAAAAAAGTATTGGCAAAATTTTGTTATATGTTGTATAACTGAAATCTAATATTAACCTTTATTGTTTACTAGAAATGGAGGCCGGTTAATTCCGAAGAACATGATTAAGCATATTACACAAATTCGAAACATGCGTTTTTACACTAAGTACAAATATAAACACGTGGCGATAGAAAATGTTGGAAGTTCATTTAGGTGTTTTTATTAAATATTATCAATGTAATTTTCGAACACCAATGGCGTTCCTCAGTGTCCACACTAAAAGGTTCTTTCAAAAAAAAAAGGAATATATTAAATGTGTACAAGGTTGGCAGCGAAGACTAAATTATTAAAATTCGTTAAGGGCCAAAGTTAGGATCTAGAGGGTAATAGTTCATATAGTAAAATTGTTCAGCGGAATCTTTCGGTTAGGGTGCAAAAGGTGGTTTCTTATGCTGCGTTTTGAGCTATGTGCGATTTTTGGCAGAACAAACGTTTGTTTTGAATTTTCTGATCGTGTTACGTCACTCCTAATCTTGGAATCTGTGCCACCAACCTTGTACACATTTACGATATGCAAAAAAAGAATAGCAATAAGGATATTTCATTCCGTTCCGAATAAAAAATTGTCTTGCTATTATTGCTTATAAATGCTATTGAAATAATTTCGCCAATTTTACTAATAGTAGTGATATTATTTGATATTGTTGTTTAATTTCATCGGCGTTATTATTATCTATATACGCGTATTATAAATAATTATACTGCTGAGTGCAATTGTATCTATATATTTACTAGGTTTGTTTTTTATTTATGGTCATTAATTACTTATGTTATCGTGTTAACTTATTTGTTTGCTAACATAATAATTACGTTATTATTTTAACTAATTACATTATTATTCGTAAGCTTAATATATGCTCGTATATAAGCAATCATTAATCTCAACCAATAATAATACTTTTATTGTCTCAAGTTATAATTGATTAAACCTGTAGTACGATTGGATTAATTGTTATATGCACGAATTTATATATTATTTTGGAGTTTTTTTTTTTAGTGCACACCTGTAAATCCGCTATGATACAACACCAATAAAATGATGAAATTTGTTTATAAATCCAGGATTCAACTTGTACTGAGCTATGATTTCATATGATTTACTTTAGAATTATATAAAAAACATATGTCTTTATATAAATCAATATATATTATTTATTTGATTTATAAAAAAAATAAATGTTGCACAAAAAGTATAATTGTGTGATCTAACTCTATTTGTAATAGCCGTGTGGATTTTGTTTATGTAAACTTGTGGGGAATCCAAATTAGGATTATGTAGTGACATGGCTTCGTTTAAATCGCGAAATGTTATTGTATAATCATAGTGCGATCCAAATACTTAATTGTATAAGTAATGTGTGACATTAGAGATCAAAATTACGAATTAGCATTAGTGACATTAGAAATTATAAAAAAAAATGCAATTAATGCATATAAATTACGCCTTTTTTTTCTAGTACAAGAAAAATCAAGACCATTTCTTGTATTACCAATTTTTTTATATGCATAACGGCTTAATCTAAATAAATAAAATTTATGTGCTTTGACACTTTTTTTGCATAACAAATAAGTACGCCCTCATGATGATGCACCCAAACATACTGCGCCAGGTTATGTCGATCATTGTGGTACAGTAAAAATTTAAAATTCTTTACAATTCACTAATGTTAGAGTTAGAGTCTATAATGAAGTTAGAAATTAGGTGATAAGATAGTAAAATCATTTTAGAAAAACTTTTTGCTAGGGTACTGAAGGTGGTTTCTTATACCGATTCTTGAGAAATAAGCGATTTTGGACGTTTGTTTTGGAATTTTATGATCGTGTTACGTTACACCTAACTCTTTGAAATCTGATTTGTGGATCGGGAGAAATCTAGCGGAGGATAAGGTTATCGGCTGATTTGAATAAGGAAGTTCAATCCCCTCGGGTTAGGGTGCGTCAATTATTTATGATTTCATATACATAATGAAGTGCATCATTAGGGAGATTGGATTTCTTTGTCAAAATCAGCAAATATGGGAATGAAAGAAATTAGAAAATAAAATTAATTGTAATCAAGACAGAAGAGTGTAGAAAGATGAAACTTTAATTCACGCATTAACAGCCATGATGTATAGAAATTACACGAATAATACGCATTTCAAAGTTCTACTCTATTAACACTACCTAAGGTTTTTTCTCTGAAGAATGATACTGAGAATATAGATGTAATTTTACATTGTAGATGATTCTGAAATGTGAAAATAATATCCCCTATTTCTGGATTACTCATTCCGAGACATCCACTAAAATAATTATGTATTACATACCGAAATTATAAAATTCAAATTGGAATACAAACAAGTTAGGTTACACTCTTTATTTACATTGCATACTAGGAATCGGAGTTCAGGTCATTATGAATAGCTTTATTGGTAAACCGTTATATTATTAAAAAGTGTATTAATAAGTTACCCGGGCAATTGATTTACATCAGCCAATAATCGTATTTATCAGTTTGTTGTCATGCAACCACGCGTCACGCGTGCGGACAGACAAAAAATTTCCAAATTATGACATTGTCATGGTTTTCTCGATCATATTTATTTCTCGGTTTATTCCGTAAATAATGCATGTCAGTAAATGTAATTTTTTAAGTTGGGTAAACAAGTCATTTCGATTAATATGTGATACAAGCCTATGATAAGGCCGACTTACGATCGGATAGATATAATCGTGTGTGCCAGACAAAGAATAAAAAAAGTTCTATAAGTTTCTATTGATGTTCTTCATAAATTTAAGATCCTACATAAACAAAAATGATTAGACCTAAAAATTGTGTAATCCGTTATTGTTATCTATTATAGTCAATTTTCTATCATTAGATAATTTAACATTGACCATATGATTACAACAGTATAGTCAGGAGTAAAAGAAAAAAAAATTTAATATTGTTCTCATTTAATTTGTACACATTCAAAGATAAGAAACGAGGCAGTACATTAATTACCTTTTATGATGATTAAAATCATTTTTTGATCATTTAAATTAATTCAAATTCATTCCAATTTTAAATATAAATACGAAGCTTTTTTTTTTAATTTACTTATAAATTTTTAAAATCGTTTTATCTTCATTTAAATCCATTTCGATTTTAAATATAAATACGAGGCTTCTTTTACATTTGCTTATAAATTTATTAAATACTGAATGCCAATATGGATAGCATAAATAAAATACTGGATTTTGTCGATTATCTTCGGAATCCGCTGGTCTTACAGAGGATTTTAAATTTAAATAATATTAATCAAAATTTGCTCATTCAAATTTTACGAAGAGCAAATCAAAGAAAAAAAATTACTGCTTACAACTTACTTAGAGCAAGAGTTAATGAAGAAGGGCTTTTAGTAAATATAACTGATGGGCTTATAATTGGAAAATCTGCAGAAATGATTTGGAAAGGTTTTACACCTGCTGAAAAAAATACATTCACAACGTACGCAAATCAAATTCGATCAAGATTTTCTATTTGAATTGAAAAAAAAAAAAATTTACTACAAAATTTAGATTAATTCTTATAGAACCTGTTGAAAAAAGTACGTTCACCACATACGCAAGTCAAATTCGATCGAGATTTTCTATTTGAATTGGAAAAATCTACAAAATATAGGTTAATTCCTTATAGTTGATATTCGGATTTTTGTGGATTGGTCGGATCATTACGTATTCAGATTTTGCGGATTTGCCGAATAATTACGTATTCAGATTTTGCGGATTTGCCGAATCGTTACATATTCGGATTTTTGCGGATTTGAATATGTAATGATCCGGCAAATCTGCAAAATCTGAATAGTAATGATTCGGTAAATCTGAAAATGTAATGATTCGGTAAATCTGAATATGTAATAATACGTCAAATCTGAATATGTATAATATTTTTTATTGACTTTATATCAAATATATTACTGTACAATTAATATGTCTATGTATCAAAGTAGTTTATAATATTATATAATATTATACGCCATCGTCGATTAAATGTTTTCATTTAGGTCATTTTAGAAAAGTTGATAAATTTTAAATACTTTTTTTCTAAGAACAATAATTTTTTTATACTACCTTTTAAATTTTTGATAAAATTATATAGTTGATTAATATAATTAAGGTCGATAATTCTAATAAAAATGATATGTTTATTCAAATTTCTATCATATTATTTAAAGTAAAAAAATTGTTTCTGCATATATTCGTGTTAACACTTTTTATTAATATAAATAAATTAGCACGTGATCGGGATAACTACTACACAGCGGCACGTGATTTAATTCCTTAACTCTGCTATATTCTAACTATAATGATGGTAATGCAGTGTCGGTAGTTATTTCCCATTTTATTGATTTTACGTACATCTAGACGCGTACTTACCGATAAGCTATGTGAGAGTCACATGACTAAAATTAATCCGGGGACAAAGTAGTATTTACTTATTTTAAATATATATAATTTATCATTGTACACAGGGGTGTTTAAACAAGGATATTAATTTACGAATCTGTGTGACGTGCGAATCAAACCAATTTGTATAGAACGAAAAATTAAAAGCTATCTAAGGTTTGGTAAGGTGAGTGGAAAAAAGTTTATTCTAAAATTTCACAGGCAATTTATTTTTCGTTGATACCCAAAAGGTGGTTTTATAAGCGATGTTTTAAAGAATGTAATGATTTTATGTTACACTTGATCGTATAGTCTGATTGGCTTTCTATATGCCTGTGTACAAACGCCCCGTGTACAAATAAAAATTCTCAATTTTTAAAACTTAAAAATAAATTACTGAATACAGGAATAAAGGTAAACTTTTGTATTTAAATAAAGTCCATATTGGTGTTGTGTTTATTTTTCTTTGTTTCGTTTTCTTTATTTTTCTTTGTTTCGTATTTCTTTCAGCATTTTTCCTTGTTTCGTATTTCTTCATTTTTTTGGGGGGTTTTTTTTGTAGTCTTGACAAAACAAAAATACCAATTAAGGGCCTGATCAAGCTTAACTCTAATAGGTACTTTGTTTTTAAGCCATTCTTTCAAAACCAAAATAACGAAATTATTTGATTTACTTTCAAAACCAAAATAACGAAATTATTTGATTTACTTTGAATACCAAAATTATTAATCAATAAGAAATTAAATAAAGATAGTTTCAATTTAAATAGCCTGGTTAGAAATTTTTATTCATAAAAAAAAGTAACTTGTTTTCAAAGGTATTATTAAGCTTTCATAATTTATAAAGTTCAATTTTTAAAATAAAATACTTCCTAATATATTTTTTGATTAGGTTATAAATATTCGGAAATTTCTTTAACCTAGCATTTTTTTAAATATTCGAAGAGCAAGGATCTGCTTACTCTTATCTAATTCTTATCTAATTAATGTATGACAAAACCTTAAATCTTTTAACAATACATGAAATAGACTATTATTGTCGATTTCAATCGGAAAATCTGACATTAACTCCGAATTAAATTATAGAAATTTCCTTTTTAAGGGGTCGGTGCGCTTGGTATAAATTTGAAAATGATCTACATTCTGCATAAATTCTTTATTGATATCTATATAAATTATTAAACATCATTGGATCAAAAACATAACCCTAACTGCATCAAAAAGTAACTCTAACACATCTTGCTTTAATGACCCCCTTTTTAAGTATCTGTAGATCAATATATGAAGTACGTAAGTACCTGACCCCTGAATGTAAAGTTATAGTCAACGATGCTAGAAAATTTTGAGACTAAGTTGATAACTATAAAAACATGTTAAATTCATTTTAATGAAAAAGCTTTTTAACAACAGTATATACGGATATACTAATTTCATGTGTGCAACATGTCAAATTTATTTGTATAAACATGTCAAACTTATTTATATATATTAACAAAATAAACCAGATTAAATTGGTAATTTAGATCTCAGATAATACTTGATTATTACTATACACGATAACTTCTAATAAAGGTATTTATAAATATTATAATTACTATTACAATAAACTTTGTTTAAACTGAACTCTCTCTCTGGATTACATGTAAAAAAGTTCGGTTTTAATCCGAACTTATTAATAAACTTTATACGTGAATGTTCTAAAACCTTGTGTTCAGTTTTCACAGAGTTTATTAGCGCTCGGTTTACTCGGGTTCATTTTAGAGATTGACCGTACATAATTACTGATAATAAAGATATTCAAATTTTAATTTTAAATAATAATAATAAGTTTTCATTGTATTTTTTCGAACACAAGTTATCTATCATAGATTTAGTATATCACAAATTTTCATGATTGGACCTTTTTTTTTTTTGTTTAAGACTCTAAATGCTAAAAACTTATTTATGAATAAAAAAAATCCAGAAGATTATTGTTTGTAGATTCTTTTTTTAGTAATGCATGGTATTGGAGATGATTCATGTTTATAAATTCGAAGAAATGAGTGTAAATTGCCGTTGGCTGTTTTTATAGAATTTTCTAAAAGAAACTTCTTTAGAAGGTTTAGTAGAATTCTTTTTAACTCTAGAATTATATTATTCGACTTAAAAAGGTTAATTTGTACATATGTGATTTATAATAATAATAATAAAAAAAAAAAAAAAAAAAAAAAATACAACGTAATATGTTATATTGGTTCATAATCTAATTATATGTGTATTTTGCTTATATAACTTGTGGCAAAGCCTAAAAATCACGAACCTATTATGTAATATGCCATAAAAAATACTTAATCTTACGCGTGAGTAACGTGTGACATTAAGGGGTCGGAATTACAACCTTCAGATAAGCATTATAAATTTCACTTTAGTCATTTTCTAATACAAAGAAAATCTAAACACACGTTTGTTTGTATTGTCATTTTTCTTCATACACGTTCTTTTGACATTTTTTTTTCTTTTGTATGATACAAAAAAGCACACACCATATTGGATGAGAAAGTCAGTAAAGTACATAAATGTAGCGATTACGAATGATCTGCGTTGACATAATGAGGTGGCGCAAACGTATCACAAGATGCCAAGAAGTATGACAAAGGAGAAAGGAATGATAAGAAATAAAAAAGTTCCAAGCTAATTATTATAAAGGAAATTGTAGAAAGAAGATATTTACAATTCATATACTTAAATAGCATGCGCTAACATTTATTCGGCATCATACACATAATAAGCACCACTCTTGAAAATTCTATGGTGATACTGTCCGAATTATTTCTCTAGGCGGGTAATGTAATTCATCATCATAAACATTATAATGACAATAGATGATAATTTCACATTGTACTTGCTTCTGAAATTTGAAAATAATATCTCGGGTTTCTCACTGCAAAAAACTTTACGGACTATTTATTCCGCAACATCAATCGTTATTCTAAAGAGAAAAAAATATTAAATAAGGGTATAAAAGCAAATAAATAAATAAATAAAATGAATCAATGAATAAATAAATAAATAAATAAAATGAATATTTAAATTCAAAATAAATATTTAAATATAAGTTATATACCGTATAGCGCTGCATATAGTAACCCCTGAATTGTGTTCCCAATTTTTATAATTAATGGTGGATCTTTTCATTGTGTTTGATATGTTTAAATAGCAAGGCATATAGTGTCAGTACCGATTTTTTGAACAGTACCGGGTACTATATGCAGCGCTATATGGTAATTATGTACCATATTGATATACATCGAATTGATACTGGTTCAAGAATTCATTATTATTTATTGAACACAAACCAAATTATACGCTATTATATGTAAAATAAAATTAACGTTTCCTCGATAGTCTAATTTTATAAAATTTTCAAACAGCCTTTCTAATCTATAATATATATATATATATTTATATAATTTGGATTCTATCGAAACAATTAAAATAAATCACTATTTTTTATATCAATAATATCCTTTATCATTCTACTAAACAACTGATTCGACTTGTTTCTTGTTATTTCTTGTAGTAACATAGTCACTTATTAAGATTACTCTATTTCTCGGGTTTTCCCGCACATACATGTAACCTTGCTCATTTAGATTTCATTGAAAAAAGTGATATAATTAATAAATGCTAGCTTATTTAGTGAATTTAAAGTGATACTAAAAAGTATCAGTATATGCTGACACACTCGTATTAGTAATCATAATTATAAATACTAACTTATTTTAACGATTTTATTTAAACATCACAAAATGAGCGCAATTGACACATACGGCGTGTCGGGTAGCAATTTGTTAAGTAGTCCTTGTGATAAATCGCGTGACATAATCTTCTAATAATGATAAGGTTAACTTTGATCGAACAGGTATAATCGGGTATTGTGGTATTGTATCATATCAAAAAAAGAAAAAATAGGAATTTCTATTAAAAGTTTTTTTATTTATGCTTGACATAATAACATATTCCCGAGATTTACATAATTAAAAAACGTGTAATCCATTCTGTCATCTATTCTAGTAGTATTTTTCTATTATACATAAGTGGAAGGTAATTTTATGACATTGACCATATGATGCCAGTATGATCAAGTGGCTTTGTTTTTATACAATTCCATAAAAAAATTGATATTGTTCTCGTTTAATTTGTATACTTATATAAGACATGGCTAACGAGGCAGTATACTATTAACTAACCTTTTATGATGATGAAGACCGTTTTAAATTCACTTAAATTCATCATGAATTCAGATATAAGATACTCAGGTTTCTCTTCCACTTTTCTTTATTCACGATATATAAAAATATGGATAGTGTAAATCAAGTGCAAGACTTTGTCTCTCATCTTCAAACCCCAGTGGTCTTACAAAGAATTTCAAATATGAATAATCTCAATAAAAATTTGATCAATCAAATTTTACAGAGAGCGAATAAAAGAAAAGTTTTTACTGCTTATCATTTACTTAAATCTAAAGTTTATGAAGAAGGACTTTTAATAAATATAACTGATGGATTTATAATCGGTAAATCTACTCAAATATTATGGGGAAGTTTTACACCTGCCGAAAAAAGTACATTTACTACTTATGCAAGTCAAATTCGGTCCAGGATTACTATCTGAATCTTTTAAAATTTTAATCTTTCGTTGGCAAATTTACGGTAAAATTTACGGGAAAAATTTTGGTTCAACTTCTTATAGATATTTATATATAATCATCCGGCATATCTGAATATGTAATAGTCTGGCAAATCTAAATATGTTATGTTTATAAATAGAATAATTAAGACTTAAGATTTTTATGTATCAAATAGTTTTATGATATTAATACTATGCACTGTCGTCGATTGAATCTTGTAATTTATGTTATTGTTAGAAAAAATTATGTGAATTTATTATTTTCTGTAAAAATATTAAGCTTCAAATACTTCCTTCTAAACCAATAATTTAAAAAACGCATATTAACGCGATTTTTTAAACTTTTAATAATAGATTTACTGTATTAATATGATTAAGGTTGATAATTTCAATAAAAAGAGTTATATATCTTCGAATCTATATTACGTCATTATACAAAGTAAAATTAAAAGAAAATCTAGTTTTCTGCGAATGTTCACATACACATAATATTCATGGCGCTAATTGTAGTGTTACACGTGGCTTATCAATAATCTTAATTGGTTCTAGATATGCTACCGTGATATTAATTCTTTATATTAAATTATATAAATTATAAATTCAAAAAGAGAAAACAAAATTACTTAATATAGTTAAAGTTTTGTATTTAAATAAAGCCATGTTATTGTTATTTTTTTTTTCTTTATTGTCTTAATAAAGTAAAAGGATTGATAACGGTCTAGATCAAGTTTAACAGATAACATATTTTATCCTTATTTCAATGAATATAATGAAACTATTGGAATACGAAAATTATTAATAAGAAATAAATTAAATGATAATTGTTTCACTTTATTCCCAAGTAGGAAGCTTTTCTGCCCGTAAAAAAAAAACTTGCAATCATGGCTATTAAACCTTTTATAACATGTAATTTTCAGTTTAAAATATTATAATATATTTTAATATTATAATATTTGAAAGTCAAGTATACTTAAAATTTTCAAGGATTGTAAAGGTTATTATTCAAAAGAGTTTTTTAAACCACATTTGATTAAATATTCCGACACAAGACTCTTCTAGTTCTAATATTTTTACAATATTTTAGTTATCTATTCCATAACAATACATTAATCGACTATTGTTGTCGATCCAATAGGAAAATCTTTCATTGACTCCGAAATTCATACATTTTATTATGATTTCCTTAATAAGTTAAACTTAAAACTAAATCACGTGACAATTAAAAATACGATTTAACCAACTTTCTTATTTGATATTTACATGTGGTTTTATTCTTAACGTTAATTTGTATTTAGAAATGTTTTAAGAAAACGGAGATGTCTATTCATGCTAGAGATGACAAAATTATTACTTGATATTAAATTTTTTGTAATAGGTAATGATAAGTAATTGTATAAAAATTATTATAAGAATTCTATTTTTAGCAATAAATGTACTTTTGTTTCTACTTAATTGATCGCTCGCTTCCGACCATTGCCATACAACTAAATGTATTTAATATTAAGTAAAGAGTAAGTTATTTATAAACCATTATTTTGCTTATTCATAGTTTATTTCGTATTGAAAACATAAATGCTTATCAATATTTTATATTTGTACTTTGTTGATACCACAGAAATTCAATCAAAAGAACATGATCAATCAAAGTAAAATGATTATAGCAGAAAAAATTTGCATCTAACAAATAAGAATTTAAAATCAGATGTAGCATAAAATTTTCTTACGATTAAAATATTAGTCATAAAAAAAAAATAAATGTGGTAACTGAAGCTGAGATTTTGAAATATTTTAATACTAAATTTTAAAAATTTTTGAGCCTTTTTTGTTAGCTTTTTTTTTAAAGTTGGGTTAGGGTTTAGAGATAGTTTTATTAATAAAATAGTACAAATGAAGTTTAGTGGGTATTACAGATTTAAATAGAGACCCCTCTATCTCAGCTTCAGCTGCCACAATAAATTTAGTGGCAGAAACTCGCAAATTGTTTCAATAACTTTTGCTTCATCAGATTCGGCCCTCAAAGATCTACCTGGTTCTAGTACGTATTAATCCGGAATCACACATCTCGTAAAACCAATCATATTCAGGTAATATACCTATTTTAGGAATCGATGATTGAATCTCTTCGATAAAATAAATCAACTTCAAAAAAAGTTTCTCACATCACACTAAAAATTTTAGAAACCACCTATTGCTCATAATGAACGATATCTAATGTGTTCACTTTTATTATTAATTTTATTGATAGAAAGATACAAATTTTCAATTTTTTACCAGAGTTAGGCTGTTCGAAGTTAATTCATTAGTTAACATCCCCCATCAACTGAAATCTCCAAGAAATGAACAACCAATCAAAACGCTGGATAAATTTCACCAATATCTTGATTTACATCGACCAATAAAATTGACCCATTTTTATATCTTCGTTGAACAACCCTAGCTTTCCGCAAAAAAATTGTCACCCCAGTAATGTGCCATTTATATGATACCTGAATTTTTTTCGCGTACAGTATGTACGGAATTACGAAAATCGAGTAAAATTTTGATAGTACATATAGGTTTGTAAAATTAATTTTTATAAGTGCATTATCCGTTTGGCACAATGATGTGACGAATCATTTGGTGTGGCTAATAAGTATTAGTTAATATAATTATTTAACCAATGCTTATTCGTCACATCCTCACGCCAAATGAAAGAGGAGACCTAATCCTTTACAAGTAAACCCTTTCTTATGTTTAGGGTTAGGTCAAGCGCGAGCATTGTTCTTTCTTCCTGTGAGGTTATAGAAAATTAGCTTTCTTTGAAAGAACTTTTTCTTTTCAAACCGTACGTACTATGTCCGTCCCAATTTGCATTTCCGTACAAGTAGATTAGTGGTGACGAATGACGGTGTCGATCACGTGATGATCGCCAAATAATTCAAGAGGAAATATACCGACACAGCATACATGTGATTTAGTGCACAGCAAAATGGCCAGCATTAAGGTTAGGATTGGCGTTAGGGTATAGCGGAATTAATACCGGGGTAAATTCACCACCCAAATTTTTTTCAGATCACGTGAATAATATACATGTACTACATGTACTACATATACGAGTAATGGCAATTACTGAATTTTTTAAGCATTTTCAAACAACGAAATGAATGAAACAAATTAGTAAATACAA
>CAJVQA010005363.1:0-16236 GCA_910591915.1 Cetraspora pellucida | reverse complement strand
GATTACCGGATAAGGTAATTCCTCCCCCAGATGCTTTTTTCAAACTTTACTTAAAAAAGGATAGTCAAAATTCCGAGCATTATGAGCCACCAAAACACAATTTTCCCAGTCTTTTTTTAGTCGGGGTAAAATTTGGTTAATTTTGGGAGCCTTTTTTAACTCCTTGGGGTCAATGTCAGTATACCAATTAGCCAAAATTTCCGGAGCAATCTGTTTTTCCGGACAAACTAAATATTCCCCTTCCCGAATAATTTTCCCGTTCTGATAAATTACGTATCCTATTTCAATAATTTCGTTGTAAGCCGCAAAAAATCCGGTGGTTTCTAGGTCAAAAACGCAATAAATTAAATCGGTTATTGGCACTGTTAAAAGTTTCTGATTAATAGCAGAATTGTGGTTAAAAATGTAAGGTGGTAAATCATCTTCTAGCATTTCTAATTCGCAGCCGTAAATAATTTGTAAATCCTCAGTTTGTTCTTGGCTAAATTCGGGAAAAATTTGCACGTTATAATGGTCGGTTATCGCCAAAGCCGCGTAATTTTTGGCTCGGGCACTTTTGACGTAATCGGCGGCATTACTTATCCCATCGAGCGTGCTAAATTTAGTATGAATGCCCAATTCAAATATTTTTCTCTCTTTTCATTCGGGTGGGAGGGGAAAGAGTTGATTATTCGTTGTTGAGGACTGGACCAAGTTATTTTTTGTGGCTTTTTCAGTTGGCAACTTTAGGGGGAGTGTTGAGTGATTTTCCCCGTTCTTTTTCCGTAAAGAAAAACGAATATTAGTCAAGCCCAACTTATTTAATATTTCTTTGAGAGCAGTAATTTTGGGTTGCCAAGTCTCCAAATCATCTTTTTTGGCAAAAGTTCAACAAACAGTATTATCTTCGTTTTGGTAAACGAACTCGGTCAGTGATTTTTCTTGTTGACAAAAAAATAATAAATCATTTTTGTTTTTTCAAAAGAAAGGCGTTGCTCAAATTAGGGAAAAATACTCCTGAACGGTATTTTTGTCAATTTGCGGGCTTGCTTCGGTAATTTTTATTTGGTAATCAAGGTAAGCAAAAAGATAATTTAGTTTGTGATAAAGGGAGTATAATAATTGGCCAGCCGCTTCGGCCGAAAGCAAAGAAGGAGCAATAATTTCCAAACCGAGAGGAGCAGACAAAGTAATCTCAACCTTACTTAATTCTGGATGATTTTCAAGGGCAATTTCCGACCGAAAAAGATAAGACATCTGTTAAGATTATTTAATCCCAATTTTTATTTTCCTTAAATAAGCATATTTGGTATGGTAATAAGCATTAAAGTTACTAATGTAAAGAGGAATGATGGGAAATTACGAAATACGAAACGAGGGTTAAAATTCATTAAAATAGATTACAATACAATAGATTTGAGATAAAATTATGACTCATGCCACACCACCACCACAACAACAAGAGAGAGAGAGAGAGAGAGAGAGAGAATTATTATGAAATTCTGGGAGTAGAACCAACTGCTTCTGAGAACGAAATTAAAAAGGCTTATCGCAATTTAAGTCGGGAATATCATCCGGACCGAATAGGCAATAAATCCGTAGAGGAAGGAAAGTGTTGCGGGAGTGTAGCATGGAAGGAGGCGAAGACAAAATGCGGTTATAGTAGAACAAACGAGGAAGAAAAATACTATTGCTCCCAAAATTGTCGCGATTTTTGGCTGGCTAGCGAGAATTGATTTAAGGAAATTAGTCAGGCTTACGATGTTTTATCGGACGAAGAAAAGAGAAGAGATTACGATAGTGGAGGGTCGGGTCGTGATATTAACGATATTAATGAATACCGGGCGGAGGTTATTGCCGACATTGAACAAATTATAAGCGAAAAAAATTTGACGGCGCAAGATTTAGCAAATTGCAATATGTCACCTAATTGGAAAGAAATTGTTAATGCTACTGAGGGTCGAGACAATATTGGACAACACTTAATAA
The DNA here is from genome assembly GCA_910591915.1 of Cetraspora pellucida. NCBI lineage: Eukaryota > Fungi > Glomeromycota > Glomeromycetes > Diversisporales > Gigasporaceae > Cetraspora > Cetraspora pellucida. Next base: position 14,268 of record CAJVQA010005363.1, on the reverse strand, counting down.
CTTTCTCTCTTTCGGCCAGAATAGTAGAAGAACAAAAAAAGTTAAATCCGTGGGCATGGGTTTGATGGTTAGTGGTATTGGTGGCAATTTTTAGTTGCGATTATTATTCGCGGAAAAAAAATCCTCTTGTTACTGCGGAGGAAAAGAAAAATCGTCGCGACCATCATCAACGCTGGTTTTGATATATTTTTATCGGGCAAATAATTTGAGGAGTATTTTTGGTCAAATTTATTTTTAAATCTATTTTTGCTAACCGAGCACTAATGGAAAAGATATTCGAGATGCTAAAATGATTTATTGAGGACCAAAACCAATGCCGGGAATTCTTGGCTTTAATCATCGGGGCTTTTGCGCCGTTTTTATTATTATTAGTAGGTAGAACTATTTTTGCCTCTTGACTTTCACACTTAATTAGATGGTCGGTATTCAACCACCAATGCGAAAAAGAAAAAACGGCGGCGGGAAAAAAATAAAGTGACGATTTAATTCATTTTAACTCTTTCTTTGTGGTTTCTATGATGAAATTTTATTCACTACTTTATTATTTATGTTTGAATTATATTTTAGTCTATCTTCTAATTGGCTTTTTTTGGCTCTGGTTCAGAATGAAAATTGCTTAATTAGTCTCCAAAAAGAAAATACTCGACTTCATTCAGAAAATTTTATAGATTATTTGCGACAAGTTTGTGAAAAAATTCCCTGTATTTTGGCGGACTTAAACAAAATTTATTTTACTTCTCTTCCGAGCGGGCAAACCGGATTACGAGTTAGTTTGGCTTTTTTGGCTACTTTACAAGTTCTTAGTCCCCAAGTCCAAATATATCATATCAACACTCTACTATTACAGGCCGGAAAGGAAAAATGTCTTAGTTTGTTAACTATTGACCGTCAAGCCAGTAAATATCATTTGGCCGTCTATCAAGACCAGAAAAATTTAATCGCTTCCGCCGTTATTACCAAAAAAAAATTGGACGAATTAAATCAACAATTCCCTAATTTTCCTACTCTCCAAGATTTTAGCGAAATTGATTTTTTACCTCGTTTCCAACAACTAAAAAGCAGTTTTGTTTTGGTAGAAAAAATTAAGGAAATTGAAGTCTCTTAATTTTTCTCATTATTTTTTTGTTTTTGATTTCGAAAAAATACCATTGCTAAAATGATTAACCCTAATAACACTAATCCTAATTTCACCGACCTGGTTATTTTATCTTTTCTTTTAATCTCTGACTTTCTGTTTAGTAATTCCTGTAATACTTCCTCTTCTTCCTTTAATTTTTCCGTAATTAGTTCATGGTAAGTTTTTTCGTTTTTCCCGCCAGGAATACTATTCAGAGCACTAACTCAAACTTGGTCTTTCCAATCAAGAATATCTCTCAAATTATCTTCTGTTCTCAATCTATCCACATCATTAAGCACTTTTCAAACATAAGTCTCAGCTAGTATTCTATCAATATATTCAATAACTCCCTTCTTAATTTCTTGGGGAGTTCTTCCTCCTCAGTCATCAAGATTATTTTCGGCAAAAATACGGCTAAATTGTCCTTTTCAATCTCTAACATTAACACTTAAATTAATTCTATCTTTACTTATAACTGCAATTTCTTCTCCTATTAATTCTTCGGCTTGTTTTTCTACATCTGAAAGTTCTATTTTCTCTAATTGTCTAAATACTTCGGGGCGGAAATACTTAATACCGTCCGTTTCTCAAAAAAATCGGCTTGGTTGTTTTTTCTCCTTATTTTCCCGACTATCCGAATCCCCGAAACTAAAAGTTTGAGATTTTTTTGAATCGTGGGTAGAGTGATGACCTGTTTCGTTTTTTTTTTTTTTTTTGAATGTCATTGATATGTCCTGCTCTCGCCACATTTTTCCCCGTCGCTAATTTACTTACAGTTTTTTTTTATCTACTTGTTTCTCGCTTTAAGGAAGTTGTCTTGTAATAACTCGCATTTTTGCACTGCGAGCACGACGATTTTCTGTTACTTCTTTCGGCGAGGCCATTAAGGGTTTTTTGGTGAGTATTTGCCAACCAAGTTTACTATGCTTGCGAAACATTTGTTTAACAATTCGGTCTTCTAGTGAGTGATAACTAATGACGATAATTTTCCCTCCCTCTTTTAAAAATTGAAAAGTTTTTTCTAGGGTCTGAGTGAGAACGTTTAATTCTTGATTAACGGCTATTCGTAAGGCTTGAAAAACACGCCGTGCGGGATGCTTTGAAGTTTTTTTTTCTTGACAACCCGCCACAATCCTTACTAGTTGTTGAGTGGTAGCAATTTTTTCCTTTTGGCGGGCTTGGCAAATTTTTCGTGCTATTTTTCTGGCTTTTCTCTCTTCACCATAATCCCAAAAAATATCGGCCAATTCTTTTTGCTGATAAGTGTTAATAACCTCATAAGCAGTTAATTGACTTCTGGTATCCATTCGCATATCTAGGGGGGCATCAAGACGATAACTAAATCCCCTCTTGCTGTCGGCTAGTTGTTCGCTAGAAACGCCCAAATCGAACAAAAAACCGTCGACTTGAAAAATGTTTAAGGCAGTTAAATGTTGTGAAAAATTAAGAAAATTATCATTGATGAAAGTAATGGTTTGGAAAGAAAAAAACGGGTTTTGTTGACAACGAAAAATGGCCGCGGGGTCTTGGTCGAAAGCGATTACTTTGGTTTGGGGACAGTTTTCTAATAAGATTTGGGAATGACCACCGCTACCTAAAGTGCAATCAACATAAATTTCTTTTTCTTTGAGTTGAAAATAATCTAAGACTTCTTTGGCCATTACAGGCCGGTGTGATTCGTTCATTGCAGAGTTTCTGTCTCTTTACCATTTATTTTTGTCTTTTTTTGGCTGTCTTTTTTGAAATCTAACATTCAATATTAATGTTCTTTAAAAAAAACGCTGTTTGGTTTCTTACTTTTTTATCTCTTCTAATATTTTTATTGGTATCGTTGAATTATAAGGAAAATCATGGGCTCTTTTCTCTTTACTTGTAAAATTTTCTTCCGGATTGGCCGAATTTTTTAATTATCACATAATTGTTAATTAGGTCGGGAATAAATTAACTTTTGGGCGTTTTTCCATTTTAATTATCACCATTTATTCGCTAAATGTCAGAAATAATTCCAATAAGTTCAGGAATAAAAAATAACAAGGAATTTATGTAATTGTCAATAAGAAGCAGGATTAAGTTAGGAAGACCAGTGTTTTCTATTTACTAATTATTGACTTTCAACTTTTTTCAAAACTTGTTAATTGGTAAAATGCCAAACCTTGGGTCCAATTATGATAAAAAGAATATTCAGCCATGAAAGCATTCGGTTTAATCTAATACTCTTAATACTAACTAACCACTTTTTTCAAGCGTTGCCAGTCGCTTCGGTCTAACCAGGAACTTTTACGTAAATGTTTTCTTTGTTTGGTTGTCTTGCTATAAGCCAAATGGGAAGTATAAGCATGCCAGTGCCTTAAATTATGACCATCAGACGATTTTTTAAAACGTTTCGTGGCTGAACTTTTCGACCGCAACTTTATTTTTCTCACCATAATAAAAATTATTTATTTTCTGAATACCCTTTTTCTCAAAAAAAATATTTTTAGGATTGTAAGCAAAACTAATTCTCTTATTCATTTCACTGACTTTCTTCTCTCTCTCTCTCTCTCCTTTTTTATCATCACTCATCGTTAAAATATAATTGCCCTTTTCTTTATTGTTTGTTATATGTTTATATTATAAATGTAAATCAACATTGTAAAAATATGTCTACCTCAACAGTATTTACTAAGTCGTTTCTCCACACCAACGAAAAAAATAAACTAAGGTTATTGTTGCTCCTGGCTAGAAATATTATTAGGAAAGAATGAAAATTTTTCCTCCTTTGTTCTGGGCTATCATTTCTGGTGTCTCTAATTAATTACAATCTTGGGGTTAACTTAAAGAACCAGTTTGCATCACTGAAAGAAAAGGAAAGCGATTGAGCTTCAATTTTTAACCGCCCTTTTGAATTTAAATTTATTTTTCTGGGGGGAGGATTAGAATTTAGCATTGACAATTTAAATGTTAGGACTTATCTGTTACTGTATTTGCTAGCCAGTTTTCTGCTTCGGTCACTCTTTTCTCTATTGCATTTCTTTGCCATGTATTACTGTTACAGTTACCTGGCTCTCAAATTAAAAAAAGACTTATTTCGTCATTTTATCCGAGCTAATTTTCCCCAAGGAGCAATGGTAGGAGCCAATCTCATTACCCAGTTTGCTAATGACTTGGATGCGATCGCCGACCACATTTGATTTCTTCCCAACCGCTTGATTTACATAAGCACTACTGTTATTTATCACTTAATTTTTGATTTCAATTTTGGGAAAGACGGAAAAACTAACTGAAATTTCGCGGCCATCCTCTTTTCCTTATTTGCTTTCTTGTTGACTGTTGAGAATTTTCTTTTTCGCAAATCGTCGGAATTAGGAGTAGAAGCCAAAAAAAGAATCGAGAAAGACAATGAAGCAATTTACGAAAAAATTAATAATCTCGAATACATTAAGGCAGTTTCGGGCGAGACTTATGAGAAAAAAAAACTTTTTCAACGCTTAGACGACACTTTTAGACTCAACACCGAAGCTTTGCTATATCGAGTGCTTTTTGAAGCGGTGCCAAATTATGTTTTTATTCCTAACGTTCCTGTTTCCTTTATTTTCCTAGTTTTATTATTAGGACCAGCACTGATGGCAGGAGGAATAAACGATCCGGTTTTTATCGCTGGCCATTTTACTCTTTACTACTTCACGGCCCTAAAACTAAATAGCGAAATTAATAAATTGGTTGACGGGATAACCAGATTAGATGAATTGACAAACAGTTTATTAGTAGTTAAGAGAAGTATAGCCATTTTAAACCGGCCCAGCCCTCTGGCTCTACCGGCTGCGGCGATTTATCCGTGGGAAAATGGTGATATTACTTTCGAAAAGGTAGTTTTTGCTTATCCACAACGAACTTACCAAACTATTTTGCAAAATTTTTCTTTCTGTTTTCAACAAGGAAAAAGTTATGGGATTGCCGGACGCAATGGTATTGGCAAAAGCACTATTACGAAAACTTTGCTGAAACTTTATCCCCTCCAATCTGGGCAGATATTGGTTAACGAGCGGAATATTCAAAAAATAGATACTACTTCTCTCCACGAAAGGATTTGTTACCAAACTAATCGGCCCGGCTTTTCTCGGCTCACTATTGCTGAAAATGTGTTTTATCCCCACTCCTACCAAGAAGAGGATTTAAACAAGTTAATTACGGCTGCTCAGGCGGTGGGAATTTGGGAATTCATTCAACAATTACCCCATCAGTTTCACACTTTACTGGAAGAGGGCGGCCGCGAATTTTCGGAGGGACAAAAACAACAAATTGCGGCCATGAGAATATTTGTCCGTGATTACGATGTTTATATTCTTGATGAAATACTAAGTAATATTCACCCCATGTTGAAAAAAACCATGCTTCATAATATTTTCGCTCGAATAAAAGGTAAAACTGTTATCGTAATTGACCACCACTACGAGATTTTTCAATATCTCGATTATGTTTACCAGTTTACTGGTAAAGCCTTGATTGCCAAGAAAAAAGAAGACTTTTTGACTTAATCATTTTGTATCAATTGTGTAACGATTTCCACTTGGCTCAATAAAAGAACAGTTATTCCGTTGCTTGCTTTTAATTTTTAGCAATTACTAATTTTTTCATAATTAATGCCCGCCTCTTGTCTTTTAGTAATTTGTTATTTAATTGAAGGAAAATTAAAAATGGCTAGAAAGTAACAAAAGGGCAATATCAACTTTGCCACTAATTAATTGCTCGAAAAATTTTTTTTGTTGTTCACTCGTTAAAATTTCGCCCATTACCGGATTTTTTTTTTTTTTTGGTTATTAAACCTGCTAACTCTATCCCTACTATGATTACTAGAACTACTTCTGCGGCTTTGTGATAGTTATTATACTTTTTTAAGGATTTTTCTGATTCTTGGAGACTGCCGATTAACAATCATGAGATTTTCTTCCTTCTGTCGTAAGTTATCTGCTATCTTTAAGTTAATTTAAAAATCTAAAATTTGCGTCGAAATAAATTTCTTTTAAGTTAAATTGTCTAGTAAAAAAAAACATAAGAATAAATATAATATATGGGTTAATTGTTCTCCTAGCAAATAAAAACGATATTTAAATATCTCTTTGAAAACTAGATGGAGTCAGTTACCTGTGAGTGAATTCTCGCAGTTATTTCTTTTAAGAGTTTGATCCTAGCTCAGGATGAACGTTGGTAGTATGCCTAACACATGCAAGTCGAACGGGATTGTAGCAATACAGTCTAGTGGCGAACGGGTGAGTAATGCTTATCTAACTTGCCGATTAGTGGGGGATAACCTTGGGAAACCAGGGCTAATACCGCATATTCTGGCTTTGGCCGGGAAAGGACTTCGGTTCGCTAATTGAGAGGGATAAGTCGTATTAGTTTGTTGGTGGGGTAATGGCCTACCAAGACCATGATGCGTAGCCGGGCTGAGAGGCTGATCGGCCACAAGGGAACTGAGACACGGTCCCTACTCCTACGGGAGGCAGCAGTGAGGAATCTTCGGCAATGGGGGAAACCCTGACCGAGCAATACTACGTGAAGGAAGAAGGTCTACGGATTGTAAACTTCTGTTGGCCGGGAAGAAAAAAATGACGGTACCGGTCGAGAAAGCCACGACTAACTACGTGCCAGCAGTCGCGGTAAGACGTAGGTGGCGAACGTTATCCGGAATCATTGGGCGTAAAGGGTGCGTAGATGGTCCGCTAAGTTAGCAGTGGCAAATTGGGGCTCAACCCCGCGGAAGTTGCTAATACTAGCAGACTACGAGGGCAGGAGAGGTTAACGGAACTCCCGGTGGAGCGGTGAAATGCGTAGATATCGGGAAGAACACCAAAGGGGCGAAGGCAGTTAACTATTCTGGTCCTGACATTGAGGCACGAAAGCGTGGGGAGCAAAACGGATTAGATACCCGTGTAGTCCACGCCGTAAACGATGAGTGCTAGGTATTGGACGTTAGTTCAGTGCCGCTAGGTAACCCGGTAAGCACTCCGCCTGGGTAGTACGCTCGCAAGAGTGAAACTCAAAGGAATTGACGGGGACTCGCACAAGCACTGGAGCATGTGGTTTAATCCGACACTGCGCGTAGAACCTTACCAAGGCCGGTGTTTCGGCAAAAGGAGAGAAATCGAATGGAGGTTATCCGGAATACTCGGTGCTGCATGGCCGTCGTCAGTTCGTGCCGTGAGGTGTATGGTTAAGTCCTATAACGAACGCAACCCTTAGGCTTAGTTACCAGCGGTTAGGCCGGGCACTCTAAGCCGACTGCCTGAGTAATCAGGAGGAAGGAAAGGATGACGTCTGGTCGTCATGGCCCTTATGCCTTGGGCGACACACATGCTACAATGGTTAGGACAATGGGTTGCCAACCCGCGAGGGGGAGCTAATCTCAAAAAACTAACCTCAGTTCGGATTGGAGGCTGCAACTCGCCTCCATGAAGCCGGAATTGCTAGTAATCGCCAATCAGCCATGTGGCGGTGAATACGTTCTCGAGTCTTGTACACACCGCCCGTCAAGTCACGAAAGCCGGTAATGCCTGAAACCAGTTGGCTAACCCGCAAGGGAGGCGGCTGACAAGGGTAGGATTGGCAATTGGGGCTAAGTCGTAACAAGGTATCCGTAAGGGAATTTGCGGATGGATTATTTTATACAAAAAACTAAATTGGCTCTGTCTAGTCTTGAAAGACGATAATGCCAATAAATTTGTTTCTCACTTGTCAAAACTGTGCGGCCCGACACCAAAATTATCGCGCTTCACGCACTAAGAAATCTCCAAGTCAAAAGTTAAGTTTACGCAAATATTGCCGTTTTTGCCGAAAAACTCAACCTCATAAGGAAGAAATCATTAAATAATTAAAAGAACAATAACTTATTCATAATGAAAACCATCAAGCCGATAAACAATTCTAGCCGTAATACTATTCTTATCGATTATCGCAAAAAATTGACCCCCAGTAGTAAAAAGACGCCCCAAAAACTACTTCGTATTATTAAGTCGCATTCCGGACGGAACAACCAAGGAAAAATTACTACTCGCCACCAAGGAGGACGGCACCGCCGATTTTACCGAATTATTGATTTTAAACGCTACCCAAAGGATGGTGTAGCCGGAAAAGTCACGAGTATTGAGTATGACCCGAACCGCAATTGTTTTATCTCTTTAATCAGTTATCGGGACGGGAGTTTTGGTTTTATTCTGACACCCGAAGGGCTAAAAGTGGGTGATATGATATTGAGCGGAGAAGACGAGAAAATTCCTATCCAGATTGGTAATAATTTACCGTTAAGTCTCATTCCGGATAATACTCCTTTACATAACCTTGAATTAAAGCCAAAAAAAGGTGGGGGGTTAATTCGTAGTGCGGGAACTTATGCGGAAATAATTGGCCGAGAAGAAAGTGGTAAATACGTGCTGGTTCGGCTCCAATCCAAAGAAGTGCGGAAAATATTAGCCAAATGTCGAGCCACAATTGGAAAAGTAAGTAATAGCGAAGCCAATTTAGTTAGATTGGGCAAGGCTGGTCGTAGTCGCTGACGAGGTGTTCGTCCGGCCGTGCGGGGCTCAGCCATGAATCCTTGCGACCATCCTCACGGAGGAAAAGAAAAGCAGCCTATTGGCCATGCTTCTCCACTTAGTCCCTGAGGAAAAAAAACTCTCGGCAAAAAAACCCGGAAGAAAAATAAACTATCTAATAAATTTATCCTCCGACGACGGAAATAAATAAATGTATATAATATAAAAATATAAATATATGAACGGTAGCAACAGCGAAATTAAAATTAATCAACTCGGAAAAGAAAGAATTTTTATTAAAGAGGAGATGGTAGATGGAAAATTAAAGTTTTTTAAAATTTCTATTATTGAGGATTCAAAAGGTGACATAGATAAATTAATTAAGAATAAGAAATCGACGGATATGAAAGATGGACCGGATGGCACAAAAATAATCACGATTACCGGTCCTCTCGTTAAGATTGTGGAATTGCCTGAATATGATGGTTATAGTAGAAACATACCAATAAATTTTGAAGTAAAAGAAGGTGGTTTTCTTTGGAAAGAACAAAGAAAATTGACTGGATTAACGGGCGAAGTCTATGATGAAAAAGTTGAGGAAAAACAAACTCAAATTCCTGATAGCGGTAATGGTTCGGAACAAACTCAAACTGTTGACAGTGGCAGTAGTTCGGAAGAAGTTAGCAATAGCACAGTTAAAGGAAAAATTAATTTCACATTTACAGACACGAATTATGAAGAAAGTAGTGATTGACCGTTAGGGTATACAATTGGAGTTTACAGTGGTAGTGGCATTGTTCTTGCACTTCTAGTATATTTCTTTTGATGAGTAATTAAAGAAGAAGATAGCACAGAAAAAGACGAGGAGGAAGAATTATAAAAATAAGATAAAGGAGGTCATTTGTCCCTCCTTTCGCGTTATCGCGTTATGCTAAAAAAATTAGAAAGAATTGAGGACTTTAATTCGTGATTAAACCAGAAGGACGGAAAAATATTGGTTAAGTTTGCTACGGAATGATGTCGTCCTTGCCAAAAATTAAAAGACAATCTTCAAGAGTTATTAAAGGAAAAAAATGACTTGGTGGTGATAGAAGTGGATGCAGAAAAGTTTCGGGAATTGGTTCAGAGGCCAGAATTTAATATTCAGTCCGTGCCAGTGCTCTTCCTTTTTCAAGAGGGCAAAAAAATTAAAGAAAATCGGGGTTATTTGAATAGTGAAGAGTTAAGAATATTCGTGTATAATTAAATTGTGGCCCGTTGGTGAAGTGGTTTAACACGTAGGGTTTTCATCCCTATATTTGGCAGGTTCGATTCCTGTACGGGTCACCAAATTAGTTTTTTTTAGTTCATTACGGAATTATTAAGCGGAGGAAGGTAGAGGTGTAGTTCAATGGTAAAACGTCGGCCTTCAGATCCGAAGTTGCAGGTTCGAGTCCTGCCATCTCTGCCAATTAGCAAAAAGAAAGAATAATTTAGAGCGGTGAGAAGTTTCGGAAAAATTTGTAGTAAGATTCACGACCTTCCTGAGCCTCAGGCGAATGATAATCAACAAATTTAATATCCAATATTTTCTCTTTTTCCTTATTTTTAATTTGGCCAGAATATTTATGGGCACAATAAAAATAGCCCTTTCAGTGTTGATTACCAAATTCTAAGTCAGCAAAAATAATATTATCGGTAATCATTAATTCCAAATCTTCCACTATTATATTAGTTTCTTCTCATACTTCCCGCCTAGCAGCCATTTCCGGAGTTTCACCATCTTCTATTCTCCCGCCCGGAAAATTCCAGCCTCATTTCTTATCTTGAACCAAAAGCACTTGTCTATATTCATTTTGAATAACCACACGAACTAAACTAGGTAATTTTTTTTCGTTAGTGGGTAGAAATCCTTTAATTATCCTGTAAACTTCGGCCAATAGTTTTTCTTCATCCTGGTTGGCATCGATAACCCAAATTCGGGTCGGAAAAATTTCTTTTAGTTGTAAATAGCGACTCCGAATGTGGGTATGAAAAGGTAAATCTAATTGGTCTCAATTAGCGTATTTACCATTTTCGGCTTTTCTTTTTCATAATCTTTTTTGGGCTGCTTGGGGGTCAAGGTCTAAAATAAAAGTTAAATCGGGTCGTGGTATGTCTCGTTGCAAAGCCATTGTAAGGATTTCATTAAAATCAGTCGCATTAGTGCTTCCCTGGTAAACCAGAGTGCTATCAAGATAACGGTCAATAATGACTACCTTGTTTTGTTGTAAGTTGGGTTTTATTATTTCCTCGTTTAAACTAACGAAAGCCGTCAAGAAGGCCAATATACGTTCTTGATTATTCATGGAATTTCCTTTCTCAATAATTTCTTGCCAAACTTTTTGCCCGGTGCGAGTATCTCGTCAACTGCAAGTTAGCAAGTCGAATTCCGCTTTTTTTACTAAATTTTTTAGGAGGGTGGATTTACCGCTTCCGTCAATTCCTTCCAGAGTGATTAGTAATGACATTATTGATATCTTTTTAAACTAAAAATGTTAATATAACCAAATTAGGAGGCGTGGTCGAGTGGTTAAAGGCGGTAGTCTTGAAAACTACTAATACGCAAGTATTCGGGGGTTCGAATCCCTTCGCCTCCTCCATTTAACCGAAAGCAAATTTATAAATTGTCAACTAGGAAAAATTGTGTATATTATTTATTAACAAATAGAAAATGAACCTGCTCTCAGAAATTACCGGCCAATATTTTCGCACTGACTTGCCTCAATTAGCCATAGGTGATAGAATCGAAATAATTACTAAAAATTTTGCTCCTCGAAGTCAGAGTGAAAAGCCTAAATATCGTCTTACTCATTTCCTGGGAACAGTAATCGCCCAAAAAAATAAGCGACAAATTAGTTATACTTTTTCGGTGTTGAAAGCCAGTAGTAAAATAGCCGTTACTAGTGTCTTTTCCTACCATTCTCCACTAATAGCCAGTATCAAAAAAATCGGTCGAATTAACCGTCCTGTTCGCCGGGCCAAATTGTACTTTTTAGAACGGGAAATGGCTCGAAAAAAGGATAACGAATAATATTACTAGCAAATGGAAAAATTTAGAAAAAACGGCAAGAGTAGGTTTGAGTTTAATTTTCGGGGTCGGGAAATGATATTTGAAATCGACCAAGTGGCTCGTAAGAGCGATAAATCGATTTTAGGTCGTTACGGCAAAACAGCCGTTTTGACTGTTTTAGTGGTTAAAGAATTAACCAAAAGAGTTAATTCATTTTTTCCTTTAACTATCACCGTAGAAGAAAAATTTTATGCAGTAGGGCGAATTCCGGCTCAGTTCAACAAACGCGAAGGGAAACCTAGTTATGATGCGGTTACGGTAGCCCGTTTAATTGACCGTTCTTTGCGAAGTTTCTTTCCCCTTTCCGGTAATCAAGAGGTGCAAATAATTAATCATATACTTTCAGTTGACCCACTTTGCGATCCTGGTCTGGTCGCCGCTTGAAATTCAAATCTTATTTGTTTTCTTTCCTCATCTTTACCTTACTTTTCTATTCCCTTGGCTACAACGGTGGTGGATGAAAGAACGGAGCAATTTTCAGGAGAACTAATCATTAGTGCTACCGAAGAAAAAATTGTTATGGTAGAGGCTAAGATTCCCGAAATTTCCGAAGAAAAGTTATGCTCGGTTTTAGAAAAGACTCATCAAGAAATTAGTTATTTAATCGGTTTTTTTCGGTATATTGCTAACAGTTTAGAAGTTAAGAAATGAGAACGGGAATCAGAGGAGCATGAAGAAGAAAATAAGTGATTGGAACAAAAGATTGATGATTATTTGCCCAACATTTTTGGAAGGACAGATTTTTCTTGGTGAAAAAAAGAACAAGAATGAGAGAAAGTCCGACGACAATTAATTCAGGAAAGCGAAGAAGAAATTACTGATTTGGTTAACAAAATTGGGAACAATGGTTTAAAAAAAATGCTGCGGGAAACGTGAATCTCTTACCAAAAACGGCTGGATGGTCGTGCGGCCAACGAAATTCGTTCGGTAAAAATCTACCCCGATTATTTATCCGCCGTTCATGGCAGCACCCTATTCACACGGGGAGATACCGAAGTCCTTTCTATAATAACCCTGGGCAAAGTCAGCGAAAAGCAAGTAGTTGATAACGTATTTTCCCGAAGCCACAAACACTTTATTCATCATTACAATTTTCCGAATTTTGCTGTCAATGAATTAATCAGTCAACGCGGTACTTCTCGTCGGGAAATCGGACACGGAGAATTAGTAGAGAAAACTTTTGCCTACTTACTACCCACTTTTGATGTTTTTCCCTATACTATTCGGGCTGTCTCCGAGGTTCTAGCGGCTGACGGTTCCTCTTCCCAAGCCGCGATTTGTGCGACCTCCTTGGCTTTGATGGCAGCCGGGGTTCCTTTAATCAGACCGGCGGCCGGGATAGCGTTAGGTCTTTTGGACGGCCAAATTTATACTGATATCAATGGCCTAGAAGACAAATTAGGCGAAATGGATTTTAAAATTGCCGGGACAGAAAAAGGGATTTGCTCACTACAACTAGACGTAAAAAATCAAGGAATTAGTCTAGAACTGCTGAAAGAATGTTTAGAAAGAGGGCGAGCGGCTCGGATTTATCTCTTACAAGAGATGAAAAAACATCTTTTCGCTCCCCGCTCAACTCTACCAGCTCAAATTATTAAGTGTCGACGCTTTTACGTGGCTAAGGAAAAAATTAGTTGGATTATTGGTCCTGGCGGAAAAACAATTAATCAACTTACCGCCCAAACCGGTGCTGTTATCGAAGTCCAGCCGGATAACTACGTTCTTATTTACCATCAAGACGAAAACCAACTAACTAAAACTTTTAACTTGATTCAGAATATTATTAAACAAAAGTAGAATTAAACTATCTCTCTCTCTCTCTCTCTCTTTTTTTTTTTTAATTTCAATTGACTATCAAAATTTCGGTGTTACTTCCACAATTGTAATCATTTAACTAAGTGGCAAATTGAGTAAATGAAGAGAACGAGGGTGGTTATTAATCCCGCAAGCAAACCCGCAAAAAATAAACTATGAACACAGAAGCCTTTTAACAAACCTCTTGGCACTTTAAGACAAGGCATAGACATATAAATTGGTGTAATAAAAATAACTATAATAAAAAAAACAACAAAACTAATCAAATCAACCACAAACCATTTCCGGTGATAATCTCGTTGCGTTTCTTTTTCGGTTAATTCAGTTAAAATTGATTGATTGTTCATACCACTTTTATTATTTTCTTTTTTTTGGTACCCAAAGTCGGATTCGAACCGACACTACGTGGGTCTTGAATCCACTGCGTCTACCAATTGCGCGATTTGGGCTATTTAATTATTTTTTTTTTTTTTTTGGATATTTCCCCCGTCTCTTCCTTTTCGTCGTCTTCCGGTAAACTGAATCATAACAGAGTCAGAGCCGGAATCAATATTGCCAATCCTAAAAGGATTAGAGAAAAATTTTGATTTTCTTTGAATCACTGGGTTGTTAGGTTGAGGAAAGAACTTGTTTCTTTATTTTCTCCTTCATCGCTGTCGTTGCTCTCTCTCTCTCTCTCTTTTTTTTAGTTCATTACGGAATTATTAAGCGGAGGAAGGTAGAGGTGTAGTTCAATG
>CAJVQA010005362.1:0-16236 GCA_910591915.1 Cetraspora pellucida | reverse complement strand
AAAGCACATGCATAACTAGTCTGATAACCTGTTCCACCATGACCATAATTACTAACCAGAAAGATTTTTCTTTTGTTCTTTTTACTAACTAAATATTCTGATACTAAATAAACATTTTTATCTCTTGCTAGTCATAATCCTACTGAAGTTTTTATAACATGTTCTTTCTTGAGTATAGAGATTAATTTATGACAATTTGTAATGATTTCTTCTGTAATTCTATTATCAACTTCAGTTGACCAGTGAGTTTTCCATCGAGTTCCACCTAAAGCAACTGTTCCATCAAAATGAAGAACAATATAGATATAATTTTTGCTTTATCATAATAATAAATATAAAAGCATAGGTTCAATTGAAGTAATTCAGCAATAACAAGTTGTCCACTAACAGAATAGATCTTATATTTTTCAATTTGACTAACAACTCTTCTTGCTTCTAATCCCAAACAATTGATCACAACTTCAGTTTTATCATCGACTACATCAAAGATATCATCAACTGTTTTTCTTACAAAGATTCTTCTATAATTAATAATTGTCTCTTCCAAATATCGAAGATAACTAACTAGATTAATAGTAACTAAAAAGATAATTAAAGATTAAAAATAATTATTAAATAGCTAATTCTTTATAATTTATACCAGTAGTATAAGAAATCCCACAAGCAACATTATCAGACAATTCAAATTTCTCGAGTTAGCAATAAATCATTCCTAAATCTCTAGCTTCTTTAGTATCAAATATTTTTTTCTTTAACCATGGTTCAATAAAATCTTCTTTATTCTCCTAATATTTATTAAACTTGGATTTATCAATTTGATATCTAAATGTTCTTCTAAATTCCAAAAATAAAATAAAGTTTTCTTTTCTCTTTCTTGTTGCAGATTACTAATATTCATTGAACCTTTCTAATAAAAAGTAGTACTAAAATGTATATTTTTATTTTAGTATTCTTATTAATATAAATAAGACAGTAAACTGTACTTACAAAGGACTAGTATAAGTCTTAGAATCATAAACATGATCACTTAGAAAGTTTTTAGCAATGATTTTTACTTTATATCCATGTTGGTGAAGAACCATAGCAGTTGTTAAACCAATAATACCAGTACCAAGAATAACAATCTCTAATATTGCTGTTTAAAGTTTCTTAATTATTTTAGTATTTTTAATCAAAATGAAAATATCAAAAAAAAAAAATGATTTAAAATTTAATGTTTACCTGCTAATTTACTTTATTATATTAATAATTCAAAAAAAGAAATCTAGGAATAAATATTTTTACAAAAGATATTGTTTACTATGATATTATTCCAATCATAAGATGTGTGTATAATGTTACAAAGTCTTATTTATTGAACTAGGAACTGATTGTTAGATGCTTGAAATGTAACAGTTAAATGGTACTATCAAAATTATAACTATAATCTTTATCAGTATAAAAATGTATTCAATATAATCTAATCAAATCATAATAACTGAAATCTAATACATGATCTGTTTAAGATATACATATGCATTTCTAATCATGTTATTGAGTTTTTAAAAGACTTACCACCAAAATATCAAGAACAAATGATTTCAAATATTATAAATAAACTAAGCATAACATATGAAACTACATTTAAAAAAAAATACAACAAACCTAAAGCTAGAAAAATACCATACTTACCAAATGCATTCATTCTTTATTATATGAACAAACAACAATTATTGATTGAAGAGAAACCAGAACTTAGTAATAATGAAGTTTCCAAGATCATAGAAAGTATGTGGCACAATGAATCTCATGAAGTAAAAGGTGAATAGCATGCATTAGCACTACAAAAAAAAAAATAGAGCATGTACAAAAATATCCAGGTTACAAATACTACTCTCGACATCCGAATGAGAAACAAAAACGAAATAAGAAAAATAAATAAGAAAAAAAAATTAGAGAAAATAAAACTCCTGAATCTGAAAAAGAACTACTTATTATTAAAAACTATGAACCAGTAAGCATAACTGAAAGTTAACAAGTTTTACAAGAAATAAACTAACTACAAATATTAAAATGCTATAATCAGTTTAAAACTGGTTTTGATATAACTAATGATCAAATTATTAATGAATATTTATTTAACAATCCTTCAATAGAAGGAAACTTTATGTATATTCCCTATTTTTTTATGCCTATGTAATCTGTTATGAATTAAGATACATTTATGCTTATATGAATACTATGTAAACTAAGAATTATAATAAAATATGATATAATATAATTGTAACAATAAAATTAATAAACAATAATTGCAATCAAGACAATATATATTATCAGTTTCAATATAAAAGACCTGGATCATAACATTAAACTCAAAACAAAATGGCTGAAGCAACTAAAGCTGAAACTATTATTAATATTTTTGTTTAGTTCAATTTAAACAAACAAAACTATATCAAATCTAAACAAATTACTGAACCCAAAATTAACAAAGAATGTAATGAAACTGAACATTATTATTATAAATGTAATCTTGATATTAATGCAGAGTAGGACATACAGTCATCCTTATTGGAGATAAGAATAGTGAATTTCATGAAAAACTTAAATATTTTAAAAACCAATATAAGAAAACAAAAGGATTTCAAATATTTGATGATATTTATGAATATACAGATTTCATGATCACGATAGATGGAAATTAAGTTTCTGAATATTCTCTTGTTCTCAAACATGCTCTCGAATGGCATGAAGCAAAAGGTAAAAAAGAAATCAGCAAGATATTTAACTTGGATTTAATAAATATTGCCAGAAAATTTACTGAAAAAATAAACAAAGAATATATCCAAAAACCTATTTACTACTATAAGCAAGAAGAAATCAAGACTGATCCTAGTACACAAAAAATATATATTTACAAACAAGAGAATAAACCAAAGCAAGTTTATTATATGAAGAGTGAAATCATTAAGAATAACATAGAAGTTTATTGTATTGTAATTGAAGATAGTACTAGTGATGAGGCAGTTAAATGTATTAACAAGATGTATTTAAATCCTAGAATTAATCCTTTATTTGATAAAGTTATTGGATATTGTATTGGTAAAAGTCATGGTTATGAAGGAGATACAAACTGCTTGTATATTGTAATCAAAATCAAACAATATAATAGAAATCTATAAAATAATAAAATGATTTTGGCATATAAAGCACACAATTACAAGCAGCTGCTTTCGCAGATGGTTGTTGCAGGTGGGCCCTAGGTGGGATAGGGAGGAACCTGTGGTAGAAACTCTTGATCTTAACCTATTGGCTTGAGGAGATTAGTAGTAATCCCATATCTAATAAACCAATAAATATAATACTATAAATAACTATATAATAAATAAACAAATAAATAAATATATAATCAAATTCTTTATTTAAATGCAATCTGTATTTGTAATTTCAATTAAAAAATGTCATTAGTATCAGATTCTGATAGTGATCTTTCAAGTAAAAATTATGTATTAAACTCTCTTAATAATTTTAAATCATAAAGAAAAATCGAAAACCCAATTAAACAAGAAATAATTGTTATTTTTAGTGATGAAGAAGAGTTACCAAGTGTTGAAACACTTCTAGCAAATATTTCTAAAAAGAAAAAAATAATATCGATTTCAAAAGATTTAAAAGAATCACAAATTAGTGATAATGATTATATTTTTTCTCATGAAAACAAAGAGTATTGAA
This sequence comes from Cetraspora pellucida, assembly GCA_910591915.1. NCBI lineage: Eukaryota > Fungi > Glomeromycota > Glomeromycetes > Diversisporales > Gigasporaceae > Cetraspora > Cetraspora pellucida. The sequence goes on along the minus strand of CAJVQA010005362.1, from coordinate 12,525 downwards.
TTAAAAAGTATGAGATACAAGAAAATTTAAAGAGATTCTAAAAAAGATTTAAAACTAAAACATTTTTAAATATGATAAATAAGTTAGTTAAAAACTTTAAAGAGAATGTTTTTTTCAAAGAGCTTCAAAAAATGAAAAGAGAAAACTGAAAAAATCTTTTGTTTATTTATAATAGGTTTTATGAATTCTTTCTAAGATATTATGGATATCAAGGCTATAAGATAATTTTCAAACATATTTTAGATTATTATATTAACTCTATAAAATATGATTGAGACAAATGTGATTTAATTAATGAAGTCTTTATTCTAGAGATTGGTGTATTTCTAATTATGAAGGATTTTAAAGTTGATTATAAATTAGGCAATAAGATAAAAAAAATTAGTGCTAAATATGGTTTTGAAAATTTTTATGATATTAAAGATTTGAGTTATTCTACCAGAAAAATTGATCTGTTTATAGAAAGTTTTAAAGATGAAAACCCATTATTATTGATTAATATATGATACATTTGTATGTGATAAATAATATTTTTCTACTTTCCTTTTATATGATATTTTTATTTAATGATTTTTTATCTATTTTCTAAATAAATATTTTTTGATAAATATTGATTTTTCAATAATATACTAAATAAAGAAGTCTTCTTTATAAAAGTTCTTTGTTCTTACTTTGCATATTGCAAATCATTTACTTATTTGATTTCATTTAGAGGTTTTCTTTGTATTTCTATAAGATTTTTGATTATTATCAAGAATATAATTATGTAACATATTGTAACATGGTGTTAAGTTTTTGAATTTTGGTATTTTTTCATTATTTCAGATTTTACAAAAAAAATGATGATCTTTATATACCAATATTTATTTCTATTACCATTTAAAATTAATAAATATAAGTCATAAGAATTTTATTGCTTTAAACAATACTAAAATTATCATAAATGATGAGTGATAAAAGTCTTGGCAAATGAGAATTTGAAGAACTTAAAATTGAAGATATTGTAAAAAATGTAAATAAAAAAATAAAGAAAAATCAAACAATAAACAATTGTATATTTTCTGAACTTTTAGAAAATGAACGAGTATGTTAAAAGGTCATTGGATAAATGAAGTTATCAATCTTATTAATGAGTCATGTTCTGATATCAAATATCTTGTTGTTGATTTTACGATAGTTGAAGATGCAACAGTCAAATTAAATAAAATATAATTTTTGCAGATTTGGGCAATCTATATTGTCTTGGTACTAAAAAAAAATCTATTCATAACTGATGATGCTGGTACTAAAAAAACACATGTTTTTAAGTTCATAATGGCTTATTATTATCTTATTCATAAGGTCAAAATCGAAGTTACTGCATCTATAGGCAGAGCTGCACTCAAATTAAAATCAACTAGTAAATCTGGCCAAACTATTCACTCTATATTCAAACTTGGTAAAAGAATAACTAAAAAAAATCTAAAATGGAAATTTAGAGATAAAATGTATCATAATTGGCTTGAAACTGTCAAAGTCTTAATCATTGATAAGTGTTTGATGATAAATAATATACTTCTTAATTTGATTGTATATTTATTCAAATCTATTTGAAAGGATGTATCCAAAGATATTCATTTTATAGTCACAGGAGATTTTTTCCAACTTTCTTCTGTAGAAGATGATTTTTGTTTCTTAAACAAAAACTGATATACAGACAAATCTGAGTGTTTATTTATAAATCATAGAGTTTATTTAATTTCATCTATGTTGATCTAACTGAAATATTCAGACAAGACGATCCAGAATTCAAACATCATTACACAAATCTATAATATAGATTTTTCAATAATGAAACTTTAGATTATTTTAAAAAATGTAATTATTTTAAAGATGATATAATTTGATTATTTTCCTAAAAAAGATATCATAATCAATATAACAGGCATTATCTTGAACAGTTACCAGAAAAAGATAGTGTTATTTATAGTCGAGACACATCTGATTACATCAAAGAAATTCATAAGATCACTTCATTATTATATTCAACCAAAGATATGAAGATGAGTAAAAACTCCAAAATTCTTGATCTAATTAGAAAACATGAAATCTTAGAAGCTGTGTTTCATATTACACTCAATCAGAATATGAATTAGGATTATGTTTAAATTGCAAAATCATGGTAATACAAAACTACACAGAAGGTGTAGTAAATAAATTAACAGGAATATTCATTGGTTGGGTTAAGAGTAAAAAAAGCAAAGATCATAAATTAGTAACTCAAATAGGTTATAAAAATAAATATAAATATCATGATCTTGATTTGAAAAAAGGTGAAAAGTATTTTGATTATGACATGATTATTCGTATTAATAATACAGATGAAAAAGTACATGTTGATGTATATAAGATGACAGAAGAAGATGAAAATAAGAAAAAATACACTAGAAGACAATTTTTGATTATTTTGTTTTATGCCATGACAGTTTATAAATCACAAGGTGTTACTTTAAAGAGTGCAGTTACTGAACTATATAATTGCATACAGAAATTAACATATATAGCTATAACATGTGTTAGTTTACAAGATACACTTGGTATTAGAAATCTAACAAAAACAAGTATTGATAAGTTAACAGCCCAAACTAAGAAAGATAGTGCAGTTAAAGAATTTTACAGTCATTATGTTAATATTGATATTTCAAAATCTCTATTAATCTTTAAAAAAGAATAAAATTTTTGTAACTTAAAATATTATAATAAAATATATTTAGTAATCAGTATAAAGTCTTTGTCATGATAATCTTATTGGTCTAAAATAAACCTAAATAAATTCAGGTATTACAGTATTTTATTTATATTAGATCAAATTATTCAAACAAGTTTTATTAAGATAATTGTATCAAATAATGTCTGCAATAGAAACTATACAAGATATTGTAAACCTATTACTAGAAGGTTTAAGAATCAGCAATGAAGCTATTTCTAAATTTGTAATGATGTTGCAAAAGGTTTTGTTGATTTTTCAAACAAGAATGAGATGATTGAATACCTTACAAGAGAAGCCCAATATTATATAAATATACATTATGATTTTTATATTCTTGCAGGAAAGATTCTTGCAAAGTTTCAACATGAGCAAATTTCTGTTAAATTCTCTGAACATGTGAAACATCTCTACAATAATTATCATAATGTATCAGATACTGTAAAACAACATATTCTATTGATAAGAAAAGAATATTATGATATTGTAATAAACAATGCAGAATTCTTTGATTCTTTTATCTATTTTAGAAGAGAATATAACTATGGATATATAAAATATGCATAAAATAAAGAAAAGTTTTTTTTAAAAGTAGAAGATAAAAATGTTGATTGTGTACAGTATATGCACATGAAATGTTCATTACAATTCTATTATGATGATTTTAATTTACTCACAAAATGTTACAAAAAGATGTCAATGAACAAGATAAGCATGCCAACACCCACTTGCACAAGTTCATGTATGACAAATAACCAAGTTGTCAGCTATTTTTTAATTCAGATTAAAGATGATTCTATTGAAGAAATTTATAAGAGCTTAAAGGAAGTTTTTATAATATTCAAGAATAGTAGTAAAATCAGTATTAATATAACAAATATTTGCTCAAAAGGTGATTATATCAAAGAAACCAATGAATACTCAACAGGTCTATACAAAATGCTTTGTGTTTTTAATGCTACCATGAACTATGTAGACCAAGATAATAATAAACATAAAGATGCATTAATAGTAACACTTGCAATCTGGCATCAAGATATAATAGACTTTCTGTATATTCATCATGAATTAATTGTATTAGAATTACATTCAACAAATTTTATCATTGTGTTTCAATTCCAGATCTATTCATGAAATGTATACTAGAAGATGGTGTTTGGACCACCTTTTTATCTAAAGATGCAGAAGTCTTCCTAGATAAAAAATTGAATAATATATATGATAATAAGTTTGAGACTGCATACATCATATGTAAAACCAATCTTCAAAATATAAAAACTTTCAAGGCATGAGAATTATTTTTTGAAATCAACAAGTTGCAATGCACAACAGGAGAACTATTCATCTTTTTTGTTAATAATGCAAACAAGAAATCAAATCAAATAAATCTTGATAAAGCAACAACTACCAATTTATGTACTGAGATTATTGAACATACAAATGGAATTTCTGTTTGCAATCTACATGCAGTAATTCTTCCAACACATATTTCAAAAGAAAATAAATTTGATTTCATAGAATTACAAGACTCAGTGCATCTTCTTGTAAACTTTTGTGATAGAGCAATTGATCTTACATATTATCCACTAGATGAATGCAAAGTTATAAACAAGAATGACCAACCTATTGCTATTGGAGTAATTGGCCTGGCAATTCTTTACAAGAAATTCAAATTATTATGGGAAGATAATGAAGCATACATACTTAACAAACAAATCTTTGCATATATTTATTATGTAGCATTAGAAGAATCATGTGAATTGGCAAAGAAATATCATCTATATGAAGGATATGAAGGTTCACTCATTTCAAAAGGAATCTTGCAATTTGATTTATAGAATGCTGCTTCTTGTGATGAACTTAATTAGGAAGGATTAAAAGCAAAGATTTAAAAATATGCTGTCAGAAACTTATTACTAACCAGTCTGATGCCAACAGCTTCAACATCTCAATGTATTGGTACAGGATTCAGTAAAGGCCCATTTCTGGAGAAGCAAAGTTTGTTATTCATAAAACTACAAAAGGAGCCTTTATTTATATTGAACATAAATTAGCAGAGATGTTAATTTCACATGATCTTTGGTCAAATGATATTCTTGATAAGATTCAAATAAACAATGGCAGTATTCAAAATATAACCCACTTTCTAGAAGAAAAAAAAAGATATACAAGACAGTATTTGAATATTCATGCAATATAATAATCGATTATGCATCTGATCATGGAATATATATTGACCAATCACAAAGTCTAAACATTTATATTATTTCCAATAAACCTGAAATAATGATTTAACATCTTTTTAATTCACTTGTCAGAGCATAGAAAAATGGATTGAAAACTGTTTATTATGTTAGATTCATATTACTTTCTCACTCTTTAGATATATATTCTAATAAATTCATATGTACTGCTACTATATGTGAATCATGTGCTGTATAATCCTATTTTAGTAATTCAATTTAAAATAGAATAGATTTTCATATTAATTTTGTACAACTCTTTATATTTATAAATAAAGCTATATTTCTAAAGTCTGAAAAAATAAAAAAAATTGTCTAAATAAAAAGAATTGTCTAATATTGATAAAATTTTCTTTAAAGAGATTCCTGTATTCAAAAATAAATATGATATCACTCGAAGAGAAAAAGGGCATAAACAATTTTGTTTTGTTTATGTACTTCTTTATGATAAATGAATAAATAATTTTATCCTTGAATTAAGAGGAACATGCAATTCTCAGTATAAAGAAAAAGCTTCATCAATTGGAGAAAAACATGAAAGATATTTTGTAATCGCAAGAAAAGTTATGAATAAATTGAATGAAGTTAAATCTTTTAAGAAGATTCTACTTAAAATTAATAAAGATGAAATCAGTAATGCATTGAACTCTTATAATGGTTTTGATAATGATGTTTCTATTAAATTAACAAATTGGAAAACTCCAAAGAATGAAATTAAAGAATCAGATAAAATCTTTGTAACTAAAATGAATATGAAATAAATTACATTCAAGAAGATATATTCTTTACAATGCATCATGAAGTTAAAGAAAAAACTGGTTTTAATGTAAAAAAACAGCCATGTGAAATCAAGTATTTTGGAATTAATAAGAAGATCTTTGAGTCTGACAGAATATTTACTTATGTGTAACTTATTATCTTTAACAGTTATAATTTTATTCCATATTCAAATGAAAAGAAAAAAAGAAATTCATTGATTGGCATAACTACTTTTGAAATCATAAAAAGATTGATGAAGATAAAGACAAATCAAAAAATGAAATGTTTTTTACTCTAATGATTTCTAATTTTTTTAAAAAAGTTAGAAACCACTATAAACAACTTCAACAAGAGATAATTCTCTTTGGTGAACTGAATGCAGAATTATCAGAAGGTGTTAAGAGATTTGTAAAACTTTTTTCTCACATCAGTTTAGAAGTATCCAGTACTTTGACATTACTACAATCATATTGTGAAAGAAAACTTCTAAATCATGAACATCCATCGATCAGAGATTTGTACCTAGGCTACTTTGATGTAAATGAAAAAAACAAAATGATTCAACAAACAAGAGCATTGATAGCATATGATTTGATTGGTAAACTCTTACATGTTGAAACTAAACCTGATGTTGGTAATGTGCCAATAATCATTCTTGAAAGAAGCCAATAATGTGTAAACATCTTTAATGAAGCATTAGGTGTTTTATGATTTCCACTTAATGGTATCATGAAATCACAAGATTTGAATCATTTGAATATTTTTGTATCTATTCAAGATAAAAAATATGCATATAAAGAGGCTGACAAATGTAAACTATTCTTAGATACTGACCAAACTGCATATCAAAAACTGTATAATATTTATAAAAGTGTAGCATATCTTGAATATTCTAGATGAGTAGTAGTTGAAAATGATTATGGAAATGAATTAGATGAATTTTTTACTGATGGATTACTAAAAGCAGTACAAAATTATGTAACTTTGGGTAAAGTATTTTATCATGCAAAAAGTTACCATCTGAATCTTGTATGTGAAACTTCAGAATTATTAGATCTTAGAGATAATACATTCATTTAGAAGATTTATTTTATTATTTCATTTTGTAAATTTTATATTTTATTATTTTACAATAAATATCAAATAAATAAAAGATTATCAAACTTTATTGAAATATAATATACTTTGCTATGTTAATAATAGTTTTTCTATCAAGTATTGTTATTGAATCACATATAATTAAAGCTTTCTTTATGATGTATGATTTTATTTCATGGTCACAACAATTCATTTCTTTTAGTATATATTTCAAGTTATGCAAATATGATTTAATACTAGAACTAAGATTGTTATTCAGTTTCAATTTGTTTGGGTTAATCAACCACTAAAACTACATTCATTAAATTTGATTTCTATTTCTTTATTTTCAAATATTATCTTTGCATATTCTTCATTCAAATATGTATCAAATATTATGAATTTACTAGAATTCTGTAATCTACAATAACCCCAAGTTTTATTAGCAAATTTGATATTTCTTGTTTGCAAGATCTTATTATTGATATAAACATCAAATGCACCTTTAAGCACAATGAAAAGCATATCTTCTTTTTTATCTTCATAACCCAAACTTAAAAAACAATTATCATAAAATACTCTATTCTCAATTGTTCTTTTTAGTATTTCAGATTTATCAATATCATCTAGTTTTATATTACTGATTCAGAATCACCTATCCTAGATGTGCCACTCTAGATTAAAACTGGACCACTAGACTGTGTTAGTACAATTTCAAAAATAGATAAAGATTCTGAAAGAATGAGCTTTAATATAATGAATAAGATTCTATAAAACAAAAAGACCAATTTAAACTCCAATATAAATTCCAAAACTATACATTTTGAAACAGTTTCAGGCAAACTAATTATAAGAATTATTGTTATTATCACTCTTAAAATAATGAATATGAATAGTTTATATATGAAATGTGCATAACATAAAACTTTGTATATAATATAAAATAGAAATAGAAGTATAGTCATGGTACTAATATAGTAATCTGTATTACATTTGATACTAAATAAATTCATCTCTAATTCTGAATCTGGCACCAAAAGCTGTATATCACAAGTAAGAAATCTTTCATAAGAGATACTTATCATTCTGATAAAGTTATCTTCTAAGAAACTAATGTTTTCATGCTTCTTGGCATCTAATAATGAGAATATAATAAGAACCAATACTGGTATGTTTGATGTTATCTTGTAAATACCAGCTTGCATCTTTATTTAGTTCTTGTAAACCTATTTTTAAACAAAGAAAAAGATCAAAGTTTTAGAGCTTATAATACTAATTTCTTGTACTATTTTGATACCAAAACAAGAATCTCAAATGTGAATGAATGTCTTTGTTAAAACAACAAAGAATTTGAAACAATACAGAAATAATAGCTTTGTAAATTAATAATAAGTTATCAACTATGATATTAATCTTGAAACTTTATAAATGACAACAGTTTAATAATTAGAAGCATCAAAAAATTACAAAAAAATCATAAAAATAATTACTATGAATAAAAATACTAAATATCTTAAATCTATTAGTAAATCTGGAAAGGTAGTATACATATTGAATATATGTATAGATATAAGTCATGCTGTGGTTGAGTGAGCTTTATGATTGTCAGAACATTTGTCTATTAGTAAAGAATCGCCTATGTAGATCTGTACATATAATTATAGAGATGAGTATGATAAAAAGTTACTAATTATGAACATGATAATGCATAATATACTAATACCTATTTTTTATTATAGGTAATTAATTTTACTTAATATACATGTTGAATATATATAAGGATGTAAGTCATGCTATGATTGAGTGAGCTTTATGACTGTTGGGATATTTGTTTACTAGTAAAAAATCACCTATATAGATCTGTACATATAATTATAGAGATGAGTATAGTGAAAAGTTACCAATTATGAACATGATAATGCATGATATATTAATTTGATTTTTTATTTATAGATTTATGTAAAATCTCAAGAAAATAATTCATATTTGTCATTCAAGAATGAAATTATTAATTCGTTATATGAAGATAATTATGATATAAATGAAAACTTTATCACAAAACATATTCATGATGATCATAATAAGGATATCATGGTTAACAAAGAATATATTGAAACTTTAATATCTTGTAAACTTTGAAATAAGAGAAATATAAGGTTTAATGATGTTAAAAGAACTGCAATTACTTCTTATTATTATGATGTTCAGAGTGTTATTGTAACAAATTTAGATTTTTCTAAAAAAGCAAGAAAATATGCTTTTATATATGGTATTATTTTATGTGATAATCAAATCTTAATTATAAGTTAAATTTCTATATTGAAAAAGAATTAGATAAAAGAGAACTTGATTTATTATATAATATCTTAAATAATAAAGATTATTAAATTTTATCTATATTTTTTATAAAGATAAAGATGTTAATAATTTATTCTAAATTTATATTAAAAAATAAAGTGCAATACAATGATCTATTTGTTTGTATCATCTGTATATCAAAATAAGAAATCCAAATATTATAAAATAAATAAAATGTAAATGCATGATTTGCACTTTTCTTTGTCAAATTCAAAATTGACCAAAGCAAAAACAAAGAACCCAAGACAATGAAATGCATAATAATAAAACTTTTAAACCATATTAGAAAGACTAATTTGAACAATCAAGTTACAGTTTTGGATAACAAAAAAGTGTCTAATGAACTGAATGCTCTGCTTAGTAAAATGAAGAAACCATATAGAAGAGATCTGATATCGATTTTGATGAAGATGTTTGAAATCTATCCAAGTTAGATACTCATATAAAGAATATTCTGTTCATGATGTGTGGATTCTTCTTGATAATTGATAGTGTTGTTATGGATTTATTAAATGATTCATTTATAAAAAACCTTGAATTACTAGCAAGTTCAACCAAACAGTAGAAACTTCACTCAAATTCTATAAAAAACAAAATCATCAAGAAGGAACGTATAATGAATTCTATAAAGACATAGGCAAAGCATTATTTCCTGACAAGTACTATCTTCTCTAAAGAATCCATAAAGATTTTGTTAAATTCAAGAAATTCTTTAATTATTGTTGAAAATTTCAAGATCGCAATGTTCCTCTTAGTAAAAGGCTTCTTACCTATGCATTCATTGAGTGTATTGTATTCTTCCTATTCTTTGCCTAGATAATTAGACATTGATTTAGTGTAAACTTCTCAGGAATAGTTTCTGGCAATCACTGGGTCTGTATTGAAGAAGCTATGCATGTTCGTGGTCATTCATATATCTATAAACTTTTTGGCAAAGTTACTGAACCTCGAGCAAGAAGAATCTGCAGTAACTTAGTCTTTCTTGTGAAAGATATGTGGACCTCACGAATCTTAAAGTATGAAGAAAACAATATTAATAGATTTACCTTGAAAATGGTTTGTGAATATGTAGACTATCTTGAAGAGATGATGTTAAATTTTACAGGATTTAGTGATAAAAAGATCAAGAAGAACCCATTCAAGTATATAAACTACATTTCAACATATACAAGGGCAAACTTTTTTGAACAAAGAGTTATTGAATATAGTAGCTTTTATGAGTTCAAATACCAAAAAGAGATTTTTAATAATTGCAATAAATTAAAATTGTATAATCCCAAATCTATATTCTAATTTGCTATTTTAATAATGAATATATTATTAATAAAAAATTTATACTATTTCATAAAATGTATTATATTAAAACTATTTAAATGACTATTATTACAGATTATTTTAATCAAGATTCAACAATGATATTTCCAAATGAAATAACAGAAATGATTGTTGATAATATTAAATTTAATGATCTTTATGATATTCTAAGCATTAATAAGTTTATTTTTTATCTTGTTATCCAAAAAATGTGGACAGTTTTTTTTGTAAAATTCTATTCAGTATTAGAAGTAAATAGAAAAGAAAAAGCTAAAGACATTTTGGAAAAAGTTGCATATATTCTCTTTGGATCTCTAAGTGATGAAAGCAAAGAAATTATTTTAAACAATCTTAAAATTAAAAATAATAAGCTTATGAAAAAACCAGTATTTGACTATTTAAAACTTATAAAACATGTAGATTATTTATTTATTTTTAAGTTATATAATTTATTTATTAAAACAGATGATGTGTATACTGTTTATAATGAGCTTTTCAGTAAAGTTGTTTCAGAATTAGCAATCTTGGACCAACTCACTATTACTATTTCTGGATTAGATATTAAAACATGTGAATCATTATTACTGATTCTTAATCAAAGAAAGTTGAAAGTTCTTCATATTGCTTCTATAATTGACTATACATTTTATAATATAGTTTTTAAGTCTATCAAGAACCTAGTCAATAAGATGATTTCAAAATTCAATATTGATATGCTTTGAATTGAGAATTATTTTATTATTAAAATCAATAATACTATTACTAAACTTAAAGTTAATGATCGATGCAAGGATCTTGTTCAGTATTTTTTATCTCTCAGGATGCTTATTCTTGATAAGGTTAAATATAATGAAGGATTTTTGTTAGAACTAAAAGTTCCAAGTCTTACTGTTTACACAAAAATAGAATTGGTTAAATTCTATTCTACTATAAAGAAAAATAAAAATATTAAATTATTTAAGATCGAATAAGTATGTGATTACTATGTTATACAAAGTTTTTTATATTTTGAAACTAAGATAGAAGTATTTGATAACCTTATTTTGAGATTCTCTAAACATATTTTATCTTATAAAATTGTTTATCTTGGCACTACAGTAAAGATTATTCTTAGTAATTCAAATCTTGTAAGAAAAATATTAAATAATAAGAAGATCAAATACAGTTTTAGATAATATGTTATTTTTATAAAAAATATATATTATATAAATAAATATGTTATCAGATTTTCTTTTTTGAATTCTTGTACTAATTCTGGTTTTTATAAATAAACATTTGCTTTTATCAGTTAAAGCAATAAAAAATGTCTTTTGTGAATATCAATCTTCATAAACTTTCAAAAAACATATCATTAAAAGATGTAATTGATTTACTTTGAATAATATATAAAGAAAAATATGAAAGTACTTCAAGAAGTGAAAATTTGTATTCAAGTGATTCTAGTTATCAAGAAACTCTACCAAGAAAGTTTACTCTAATTAGAAACTATTTTAAACAAAATGATACTATCAAACCCAGATATTTCTACCAAAGATGCAATAATTATTACTTTAACCAAGAATATATCAAATTCGATTAGTATTATGAAATATGCCTGTAATGTTTGCAAGTTGGTCTACACACATATTGCATATCTTGCAAATTATCTATAAACTTCTGCAGATGTGTATTCTAATATGCATTAGCATATCAACAAGATTCAAAAATAATGGTAAAGTTACAACCTGGGCCAAATGTTCTTTCTATTGTGATAAGTATAATGAAAATGTATTTAAAGAACACTTAAAAATGTGTCAAGGAGTTATTAGCAGTGATCTTAAGATTGTATTCCTGAAAGTAAATCCACATCCTGTAAAGTCAAATACAATAATAACTACTTTAAAGTTTATTAATCTGAGAAAGAAAGATACAAATTGCTAACTCTTTTTGACGATCACTTGTACCAAAATTTTGCTAAAGAAAATTTAATTTTCTTTAACAATTTATAATTAAATATATCTTTTAAACCAAATAAAACTGTTCTTTATT